>JAIFKG010000307.1:0-35934 GCA_020351975.1 Phyllosticta ampelicida | reverse complement strand
GGCGGGTGCAGATACGCGAGGGTCGTGCGGGCCACCAGGGCCGGGGGTTTGGTGACGGGGATGGTGGGGTAGGTGGCCTGGAAAGAGGCGTGTGCGCTGTTGGCAAGATTGTGCCGGGCGGTGGTGGTGGGGCGAAGGCGGGCGAATTGACGGGAGCGAATAGGGCGACGAGAATGGCTGGCCCGCGTGTCGGGCGCGCGGGATTGTTTGGGCTTTGAGGAGGCGGAGTGGGTGGATGTTCCATGCCTAAAAGGTTGGGGATGGGTTGCGTTGAGATGCGTGGCGAAAGACATCAAGCCCAGTCTGGCTGACATGATGGCCGGATCCAGGATGCATTTATTTTTCGATCAAGTCTGGCTTCGACCTCGGCAGGGTGGAAACTCCTGCGTCTGCACTTTTCTCCGCCTCAAACGCCCCCTGATAAAACCATCGTGATGCTTCATGCAACCTCTCTTGATCAAAAAAGAACCACCCACCCCTACTATACGAACAATGCCCTCTTCAAGCTCGCCCCAAAAATCTCGGCGTCAACGCCACGTCCAATCAACACAATCTTGCCGCCTCCCACCAGCTTCTGCTCATCACCAGCTGCGGGGCTGTCCTTTGCATCCAAAATCTCAAACACTTCGCGCACGCCTTGGATCAGCTTGACCGCCGAGCCGTCCACCATGGGGACACGGCCCTTGGTGCGGTGGATTTCGAACTTGGGGGATTGGTAGGAAAGGTTGCAGTTGGGTGAGAGGGCAGGCAGCATCTCGTCCCACAGCACGGCACGGAGCCAGGCGTCGAGAGCGTCGAGGCCGGCGGGGGAGAGCGGAGGGATGGGGATGGTGATTGTTGCAATGGTCTGAGTGTTGTCAGATGTCAAAAGCCTTGTTGGAAGAAAAAGAAGAAGAAGAAGAAGAAAAAGAAGAAAGACATGGGACATACCGGATCGAGATGGCTATGCCCCTTGGCTGCAAAATCAAGCTCGTCTGCGCTGACGGCGTCGTAAGCATGCAGGTCGAGCAGTACGCCTTCCAGCTGAGGCACTTGGCTGTGGTTCGTGACGTGCACTCTTGCCAGGGCATTGATGCCATGAATCCGTGCCTTGACGTCTTCAAGCTCCTTCGGCGTGACGAGGTCACTCTTGTTAATTACCACAACATCCGCATGTGAGATTTGCAGATGTGCGGTCGTCAGCTCCGGACCTTTGTGCTCGTGGTCATGCTCGGTAGAGGATGGCGGCTGTTCGTCCAAGCTCTTGAGGATATTTTTGGCGTCGACCAGCGTGACGATGCCGTCGAGGTAGATGGTGCTGCCCAGACCCTCGTCGACCCAAAACAGCGGCGCAATATTGCCAGGGTCAGCAAGGCCCGTTGTTTCGAGCAGGATGTAGTCAAAGGCGCCGCGGCGCTCCATGAGCGACTCGATGGCCGTCACGCCTGCGTCTTTGACTGTGCAGCAGAGGCAGCCGTTGGCCAGGTCGAGCCATTCCTGCGCTTGGGTCCCCTCCTGGGAGACGGTGAGGGTCTTTTCAATATCGGCCGCTGCACGTGGTCGTTAGTATGATCAAGTCATCCAGGGGCGCGGAGAGCGTTACAATCTCCGAATTCTGGATTGATCGTCAGTGGGGTTAGACTTGGCGGCGTTCAAGGGGGTGTACAAGCCATTGAGGATGACGGCAATCTTCTTGCCGTGGCGCTCATTCAGAATGTAATTCAACAGGGTCGTCTTGCCGGCGCCAAGATAGCCTGGGCAGTTGGGTTAGTTTTGTTTCATTGTTGGTATCAACCGACGGAGCAGCAGTGTGCGGAAATTGGAAGCGGGGAACGGCTCGTCAGTCAGACTCGACGGCCGATTGATTGGAAAGCGGCACGGCTAGTGGTGAGTGGTGCAGGCCAATTGGGCGAAGCGTGCCGAAAAGATGCAAAAATGGACATGGTGAAAGGCGTACCCGTGACTACGGTAATGGGTACTTTGACAAGGGACAAGTCATGGACGTCGGAAGCGAGTTTTTCATGGCCTGGAAGTGCCACGACGCCAGACTGAGTGGCATCGACCAGAAGTGGAGGAGTGTCGTCTTCATCAAAGTCCATTTCGAGGAGCAGTAAGAAGGGGGTGGAGGAGTAACCGTCCGAACTTGGATAGATGATGTCGGTGGTCGGTGGGCGGCGGTGCCCATTGCAGGTGAGAAATCTCTTATCGATTAGACAAACTCCGGGTATTTGATTGGCGTGCAGGCTGTTGGGCGTCACATCTGCCGACGCTTGTGTAGCTGAAACGGGTCGCGCCCCAGATTCTGCCGAAGCCCATTTCAGCGGTCAGCGGTCAGCGGTCAGCGGTCAGGCATGAAACCACGACATTAGCCAGATGGAAGGACTCTTAGAGGCCAGCTTGTCTCTCGTATTACCCTCACCTTCGTCACTCGTTTCCGCTTCACCAACCTTCTCCTTTTGATTCTCTGATCGCCGCCATGCCGTCGCCAATCGTCAACGCTACCCTCCAAGCAGCATTTCTGTCCTCCATCTCCAACGTCCTCGCTCAAATCATTGATGCATACAAGGGCAACGTATGCCGCTCTCTGGCTCCCACTCGCCAACCGCAAAGCTAATCCGCTCTTCCGTCGGCCAACAGCGGCCCTTTGCCTTCAATGTTGCCGAATTCCTGCGCTTCGTCGTCCTGACCTTGATCACCGCGCCGCCAAACTACCACTGGCAAGGTTTTCTTGAGCGCACATTCCCCGCCTATGCACCGTCGGGCAAGAATGCCTACAGAGCCACCGAGCTCATCGACCACGATGTCGAAGCCGGCGAGCCCAAAGGCTCTCACGACGATGTCGGCTACGTCTACGCCGACGAGAAGGAGAAGGAGAAGCCGAGGCTCAACTGGAAAAACACGATGACCAAGTGGTTCATCGACTGCATCACCATGGGCGCCATCTTGAACACCGTTGCCTTTTTGGTTCTTATGGGCATCATGAAGGGCCAGGCTGGCGCTCAGATTGGCAACAACATCCGAACCGTTAGTGGCTTGCTGGTGCCACCTTGCGCATGCTATCATTTTTCGGGACGCTCACACTTTCACAGGAAACCATCCCCATCATCGTCGCCGGCTACAAGGTCTGGCCTTTTGCCTCCATCGTCAACTTTACCCTCATCCCCGTCGAGCGCCGCATCGTCTTCCTCAGCGCCGTCGGCCTTTGCTGGGGCATCTACATGTCGCTCGTCGCCGCGCGCGTCTAAAGCGCCTAGCCTTCTCCATTCTACCATCTACAAGCTTCCAAACTCTTTCATCTTTTTCCACCCCTTCACGACTGTCCCCGTCCGCTTCAATCACACCCGGCTCGACTGCCTGCCGCTGCCAAACAGAGCAGCAGGAGCGCTGCCGTTGCTGGCGCCACGCGCCGATTCTCCTCCAGACTTGACTCTTTAGAACCTTAAATTCCGCCGCTGCCGCCGTACCGCGTAGGTTCGGCCCGAATATGGTTATGCTTTAAGAGGCCTTTCTTCGGCCCTTTCGGTATTTGGACTTTGACCCTGCCGACAACCAACAACCGGAACATTTTGAGTTTCTATGTATATTTTGGGAGCTGCCTGCACAGTCTGACTTTTGATGGTGTTTGGGGACTAGCGATGGCAACGGGCCATAGCACGAGACGCAACCGAACCGCGGGACGGATAGGACACATTAGAGACGCGCTTTTCAGGGCGTTCAGGGACTCGACGACACTCTTGGTCGCCACAGCTACGGCATGTCAGTTCTTTATCTGCAAGAGACAAAAAAGTGCGAAGATTTCCACAAATCGGATTTGCTCAGAGCTCCAATGTCTCTTGTGTTCAGGAGCGAGTTTTGCCGACAGCCCACTGTTATTTAGAACAGGCTGTCCTTCTCAAAGGCAGAGCGCACACCATAAGCAATGTAACGGCATTCATGTTGCGTCGTCTTGAAAGCCCATGTCGCGAAACTTAGTTTCAGCCGTGATGAGAAGAGGAGCGCAAGTCTCCTTAGAAAGTCTGGACGTTGCGCGCAAGGTCATTTGGCTAAAATTGCAGCCCACTGTCCCGTCCTGAATAGTCTTCGACTCCACCAAGACGTAAAGCAAAAATCAATCAATCAATCAAGAGGAGCGCAAGGGTAGCATTGGTGTTGGTCTTTGCGTTTCCACACACACACGACCACTCCTAGGTCCCAGCTTCTCCAGTCGCCAGCACATCACCGTCATCAATCACATCCTCACCGCCTCGTCCACCGCAAGTCTTGCACATCTGCCGCGCGGGTAGGCAGATCCAGGTGGCTCTTTCACCACCACGCCACTCGTTTGGATTTTCCTGTTCTGCGTTCCAGACACCAAAATACCCGGCACCCGGGGAGAGTCCCTAGAGTCCACTTGATGACCTCTTCCCTACAAGAGCACTGGGAGGCTTTCAGATGTTGACGGCGTTGCTGCAAGCACCGAAATGGGCGTTCGGGGGGCTTGTCCTCACCACAGCTGCAGTGCACTTCAGCGTCCTCGTGTTTGTAGCGACGATGGTATTCTACGAAATCTCCGCGCCCCTACTTGGCGGCCAGTAGCGGGCCAAGGCTCTTACGCGATAGGATCCGGAGTTCAGGTGGCAGGCGGCCGGCCATCGGAATCCCTAGATCTTTGTACCTTCGCGGAGCGTGCGTCTGCCAGTACTGCGAGATACTGCGCTTATAGCGGTCCTCTAGTAGATGCTTAACCCTCGCTGCGGACACCTCCGTACGTGACGATGGCAGGGAAAAGGCTTACTTTGCCGGTCTATCCGCATGTTCGTTTCCAGAGATACCCTGATGCCCTGGTGTCCATCGCACCTGAACGTTTCTGAAGCTCGCTGCTGCCATCCTGGCTTGGTGGGCAGCATCCTGGAACGCCAGGATCTGTGTCGAGCTTAACGGCGTTGGCGCCCCGGAATGAAGGTGAATTGCAGCCTCTTCATTATCCAGGCAAAGCGCGACATTCGAGCTCCTGCCAGTGGGAGGGCTGCTTTGAGACCTTCAAGGGCACCGATGACTTCAGCGTCATACACCTCAGCAGTATGGCCAAGAGGGATCGTGCCTTGATACACGCAAAATGCTGCACCAGCATTCGCACTCTCATCCATGAATCCATCAGAGTAGACAGTGACGTCCAGCGGGCTGCGGGCTGCGGCCCAGTCGTGGTAAGCCTCGAGGGCTTCCTTGCGGCCTACCGCACCCACTGCCCTCCTGATAGGCTCACAGTCATTTACCCATGGATGGGAGAGTCTATCTGCAGAGAGCTCTAGGGGCTGCCTCTTTCTGATCCACATGAAGTATGCTGAGTCCCATCATTTGGCTCGATGGCTGTGCCCTCAGCGTGCAGGCACGGCTCTTGCGCCTTGCGTTTCGTGTGGAAATACTGGAGTTCGGTCTTCGCACTGTCGAAGAGGATACCGCTTGCACGGCCCCACTCGAGTGTTCGGTCGAGCTGGAGCTAAAGTATCTGACTGCATTTAGCGATGGTGGGCGCTGTTGCCAGATGTGCGCCATCATCTGCGTACCCATGTGCCCGTCAGAGAGAGAGAATAACCCATGTGCCCGCAGCTTGCCCCCACCAAATGGGACTTCGACGCTTACTAAGCATCACCTCCAGCATTCGGTTGCCCGGAGACCGCAACTCATCAACGGCGACGTCCATAATTTTCAGAAAACACCCTCTTCGATGACCTTTGAATAATAAAATCCAGGTTGCAAATGAGACAATCCTCTCGGTAAGACTTCTGTCCAGCCTCATCATACCACCCAAAACGTGCGCGGTTTCTATGCACTACCATTGGTTACTCTCGATCACTGTGATACCAATTTTGGATACGGAGAAGCTACAGTGAGCCATAATTACAGCCTGATTGCCGACCCCATATATGCTGGTGGGCATGCAAGCCACCTGGAAGGCACCCCCTTGACACAGATCACGAGAACAGACGATGGGGCTGAATAAAAGCTTCCTCGTCCCAGTTTCCCGAAAATCCTGGAAATGAGAGTTCGCGCCCCAAACGACCATCGAGGAAACAACTTCCCGCTCCGTCTTTACGGTATTGAGAAGATACTCTACCATGTCTAGAACATCTGTCAAAACTCTCAAGAGCTTGATTTACTGTTCTCGGCGAGAAAACTTATATTCTCAGCCAACATCAGCTGAGGACGAGCAGTTCAAAGAGCACACTGAGTGTAAGATCGCAACCAGTGACTTTTTCAATATTTCTGTTGACGTTTCCGTGTTTCCCCAGTCGAATTGAATCCTGCTGGAGCTCGGTCGACTCAGAGAGGGTCTTGACACCAATCAAATTCAAAGATCCACAGAGAAATTCAGAAAGTGAGACCGCGACCACTGAGGCTGGCTCGCGTCCTAGACTCACAGGTAATGAGAACCTAGAAGCGCTTCACAAGATGTCGTACGCCTCTTTCGGCAGAGATGGGACAACAGCAACGGTCAATGCCCACGGGAGAATCCTCCAAATCTCGCGATATTTGGGGCGTGGTCGCAGTGGCTTCTTTTGTGTTGATATTCCTTATCAAGCAGAGCCCTTCGCCATTCGGACCCGCGCACGTAGGCCCTTCCAATGGTCTACTAGCCCTGAAGCCGGACTTGGTCTTTACGATTTGAGACAAGAACAATTGGCCCCGCATCGTGACTTTATCGATGATCATTGGCCGCGATATATTTTCAAGACGAAAGACCGATCGGTTGTGCTGCAATATATAATCAAGGATGGTGTGGTCATCCAAAACTACTCCATTGAGAAATTACCCGGAAGAACCAGTACCAAGGATGTGCGAAAGGCATCTGAATAAGACCAGGCTGAAGAATTTCTAGAATTAGAATCGAATGGACTGAAAATCACGGAATTAGACTGGGTCGATTGGTACCATGACATCAACGATGAAAGCTTACCCTATCCAACCGATTCGAATCATCCAAAACACAACGATTCTGATTACGACGTCCGAAGCAACAGCAGTTCCTCTCGTAGCAATGGATCGGAGCATCACGGATACGAAACATTTCTGGGCCCTGGTCATTGAACATGACTTTTGTACATCATTTGCCGGGAAACCGAGGATTTCAGCAGGAGCAATTCAGTGCAGACGACCCCGGAGATAGCGCCCAAGCCGTTGGCCTAGTCGTC
Source organism: Phyllosticta ampelicida (assembly GCA_020351975.1). Taxonomy (NCBI): domain Eukaryota; kingdom Fungi; phylum Ascomycota; class Dothideomycetes; order Botryosphaeriales; family Phyllostictaceae; genus Phyllosticta; species Phyllosticta ampelicida. The sequence goes on along the minus strand of JAIFKG010000307.1, from coordinate 28,786 downwards.
TCACTATTTCTCGATGGGAAAGCGCAAAAGGCGGATGAAAAAGGATGGAGAGTTTCCGGGAAAGCTTTGAGCGACCAAAGAACGACAGTAACCATCGTGTATCGACGACAGCTTATGATGTCCGAGTACAACGGCTGGCGGTCCACTCTTGTCCCTGTATACGAAACTTTCGGTGACAGCTTCTACCCGAAAGTCCAGCGCAATCCAGTGAGGCTCTCTGACGATGATTGCCTAGACTTCGTCTTTAGACGGAACCTGCAGCATATCTTGTCAGTTTGCGCTTTACTAACAAATTTACAATGGGAGTGGGATAAAAGCTTTGGTGTTTTCAAGGAATCAGTGAGGGGGAGTGGCATCGTTTTGACATGTGGTGATGGTTCAGGCCACATCATCGTCTCGTCTGCAAGCTTGTATGATGTCCACTATCTTGCATACTGTTTGACTACTTACGCGCCCTAGCTTTGCTTTCAAGTTCATGTTGGAAATTTTGAAATTCCTGGGGCACATGGTAACGGTCCAAACAGTCGCCTCCTGGCCGTCATCGTCAAAAGAAAGTCTGCTTACGTTAATACTAGAGCCAGAATGAGGACACCGACAGCGACCCAAAAACGATCGAATGCAAAAATGAGCTGCTCTCCCAGATACTTGACACCTGTAGGCAACACTTAGTATGGGGTTTCAAGACTGCCTTTCGCAAAAGCGGTGCTCCCTTGGCTCAAGAAAAATGGTGGGCTTCCGGAAAAGCCGTCAACTTTCCCAGATGGACTTTGAAAGAGCAGCGACCAGAGGCTCTTTCCAATATGCCTTTCCAGGTCATAGAAGCAGTCGAATTTCCCGTTGCATCCTTTGAAACCTCGACCGTTCAAAACGAGCAGAGACGGGCAACAACAAGCTCTGAGTGTTCTATTTCAACGCCAGCCACAACACGGTCACAGGCGCCAAATAAATATCGAGAATTTTTGAAGTTTCTCGTCGAGACTCGAGAACTAAATGTGAGCACAGATGTTACGGGTGCTGAAGAAGATCAACCGTCGGAACCGCAGTCCAGTCGAGATGACGAGATTGAAAGTCAGATGGATGACAAACTCGGCTTTGATCACTTTGCAGAGGCCACTCAGCGCTGGATAGATCACTTGGCCTTCAGCAACAAAAGAGGACAATATGCCTTCAACCGACACGACCAGAACAAGATCGGGACATTTCGACTCGAGGACCACATATGGATCTGGATGGGTCTCAAGTGTATCGAAGACTTGGACCTACCATCTGAGCCCAGTCACCGAATTTTTGAATCTTTGTCTTTTCCTCAAGCAATACCTTTGACATCCAAAGACGCCCAAAAGAACATACTGAGGCGGTTCACCGTAGAGGATTCTTCAATCAAACAACGGATGCTGGCAAGCTCTCGAAGTGTCTCGGAAAACAGGTTTTTATTTCGATGCCGAGACACCGCTCTCATTTATGGGAGCCTATCTGAATTCTTTGACATCGACCGATCAAAACTAACTCCGTGGCAGAACGTGATCAGCATACAAAAGTTCTATCACCACAATGACGATTCCACCTAGGAGAAGTCCTTACGATATGGACTGGCCATGTTGGTCTGCTCCAACAACAGATGGCAAATGAACGAGAAAAGTCCAGACACAATGTTTTTTCGTGCAAGAGATATTATGCTCACTAGTTGCGGAGTCAACGGCCTCTTCCCAGGCAAAGTCGATGAAAGGACAGGGGAGGCCGAAATCTTCATTGAAAGCAGTCGCGACTCTTATTGGTATGCTGGCTTTGAAATACCCTACATATTCTGGATTTTGCGAGCGAAAACCAACAGGTCACACGAAATTTGGAACCCTGCAAAGTCTCCTAGCTCGGATCCCGATAAAAAGACTACGTCTCCAGTCGCCAAAATCTTCGGGTTAATATCGACAGAGACCCCCGGTCAGCGCGGTGGGGGCGCCGCTACCACGAACGACGCAAATCTCTTTGTACAACAGAATGTCAATGCCAAATCCTTTCGAACCGGAGATTTACAAGCGGTCCTTAACTTCTTTCCCGTAAAATCTGTACCTGTTAATTATTTTGTTGATCAAGACAGCTTCCTTGATGTGTAAGATACCTGGCTGTATCGATATCCCGACTTCCTAAATTACGAGCCAAAGATACCGGGCACATTGGACAAGGCAATCGAATGGCTCTTAGGACACCAGGGTGGCGCATATCGCGCATTTTTACGTGACGACTTTGTCCAAGACGGCATCGCTGAATTTGCAAAACTGGCCCCACAACGAACTTCAAGTTCATCCGACTCGGTGCAGTTCGATTGGGAGACCGAAAGGGTTGCCTACATTATCGACATTCCAAAGACAAAACAAACCAGGGGAATTCATAGCAGCTTCTTTTTGGAGGACGTGAGCTCATGGAGTGCGTCGTACAACAAGGAAGCGTTGAGAGAATTGGCGGATCCGCGGATGGAACAAAAGGCAAAAAAGAGACTTGTTTGGCTTGCTCGCTCATGCATGCTCGCTCGTGCAAGGAACTAGCCATAATATGCATGTTCAGCTCGTCACAAGAGGAAGAACTGTTTGGATTCTTCCGACGACACTTCGGCCACGAAAAATACTTCTTCGATGAGGTCTTGACGGCGAAGAATCACTGGGAGACGCAGCTCCACCTTTCGTTTTACCAACTGTACAAGGAAGGCCAATACCGAAATAGGACCCCCGAGTATGTCCCGTACTTTCAAATCAAAGGGAGAAGGCTTGGTAAGGCAGCGATTGGATTCCGTTTCGACGGTGAATATTTGGACCGCTTTTGGACTTGCCATGTCATTGAGCATCTCCCGGATTCCAGGGTGAAATTTGGCCTAGGGGATCCACTCCCGAAGAAGCCGTTGAACGACTGGACTAGAGCTTGGCCTCAACGAAAAGTCTTGGAGCTGATGGTATACGACAGGATGTTGACTGAAATGGTAACCAGAATTGAAGTGATTTTGACTGATTTCGGAGATCTTAGCGGAATAGGATCGTCTGGATACCCTTTCACCGTAGACTACTTCACTTCTGTCAATCAATGGAACACTCTTGTGTACGGGCTGACCAGATTGGAGGAAAGCTTGGCAGGAAGTCTGGAGATCCTTCAAAGTTGGAGAGCTAGGGAAGCCGACCGAGGGAGGTCACAACCAAGGTGGACCAAAAATGACAAAAGAAAGTACCGCAGTTCAATCGACGCAATGCTGCGTTTGACCAAGCAAAGGTTTCGCCGGTTGAATGCGCTAAACATGCGGATTCAAAACTTGCAGGCCAAAATCGAGAGCTTCCGAGGACAGTGCCGCGACGATCTCAACCTACGCAGCGCCGAAGATACCCGAATCTTCACAAACGTTACTGTCATTTTCCTGCCACTGGCGTTCGTCACGGGCCATTTCAGTACGAACAGAGCTCCCGCTCACGAACTCCTCGTCCAAACGATTCAAACGGCGATAGTTGCTTTGGTTTTGACCGTGCTGGTTCTGAAGTAGTCGAAAGCGAACGCCGGACTCTTCAAATACGTCTCGGGATTTTTGGACGCCATTTTTCGACTGCCGGTAAAAGTCTTCAGCTCAAGTGTTAGAAAGACTAAGGAACATAGCATATTGTACCAACACTACCACAAGCCCAACTCGACAGAATCTTCGGGGAGCATCATTCAAACAAATTAAGAAGAGGAGTTTTCCGTAAAGTCGCAAATCAAAAGAGCAACCAATGGGTTGTGGCACTGTTGGTATTGGATATCTTAATTGACACAAGAAGTTCCCATGCGTCACTTGATGCTGGCGCTTACATCCTGGAAATCCATTGGAATCCGGAAGAGGAATGTTTCGGAGATATCCTACAGCCTGTCTGAGGTTAGCGGAGACAGAGGATCCACGTTATCGACAAATGCAAGTGCCGAACCTAGGGCTCGATTTGAAGCGTCTGGCCATCCGAGTGGCCTGGAAGATGTGGACAACGAGTCTCAAGGGCAAGCAGAAAGCGTGAGAAAAGTCTCCGAAGACCCGCGGAAGGAGAACACGAAGGAGAAGGATCGACGCAAAAACCTTGAACAAACACTAATGGCAATTTTCACCGTTACAATTGTCGTAGCTGTCGCAATCATTGCACTCCCGATTTGGCTCGCGCTTTTTTGCAAGAACTTCTTAAACCGGGGAAACCTGTGGCAGATTTGCCGGCTTGCGTTCCATCTTCTGGTCTTCCTGGTGCTGCTCCCTTTCTTCGTCTTGGTCTCCGTGATCAACTCGCTGGCGCTCAATATCTTCGACGTCTTCCGACTGCTTCAAGGCAAAGGGCTGGGATCTCTGAGCCAAGGCAGCGATTCTTCGAGCGACACCGAGCTAGTGCCGTTCGAACGGCCACACGGCTTGGAAGCGCCGACCATTGATAAGTGGTTGCTCTATCTCGTGGCTGCTCGCCCATTCAAAGACTTGAGGTATTCGCCCAAGTTTGTCAAATCGATTGCCAGGGCTGCGAGTTCACCATTCGAAAGAAACATGCGGCCACACCAAGATGAGAAAAAAGGAAAAACCTAAGGACCGGGAGGATGGAAAAGTGGAGAGAAGGGATTTGGAAGCTGATTTTGCGAGCATCCGACTGTTGGGAGATACAAAAAATCGAATTTCAGCAGGGGTGCGATTCGACGAAGGTAGTGGAGTGAGGTGCATAGCGAGAGGAATGTGTAGCGTGCAAATAACATGATAATAGACGAGCCAGGATGAAGATGTAGGTTGGTAGAGTGGAGAATGTTACTCGTGGCCCCATCTCTACTACTTCTTGCTATTCTGCTCCGCTATTCTATCTGACTCGTACTACTATTCCCACCTCTTTTCTCCATCGGTCCCCTTCAGTTTCATTGCGTGCAGTTACTCGTCAAATCCCTCTGCACACATGAATGGTGTGTGGTGAAGGCGCAACACGAGATCTAATCGTGTCCGAAACGGAATGCGCAAAGCGGCAAAATAAGCTCCCAACAACGACGATGGCAGCCCGACCCAAGTGCGCCCTCTATGTATGGAACGAATGCTCGAAACAAAGACGAAAAAGACACGGCAACTGGGGTGTATACATCGACAGCAGCGCGGGGAAGACAACTGACGCAAACTAAAAAGCCAACGCGGGAAGGTCCAGAAATTTTGCTCAGATGCCTAAATATAAATCAGAGCAAACGACCGAAAGATGACTTCTCTAATCGTCATCGTGGTCTGATGAAGCCCTATCTTTCTTGGGTTCGGCGAGCTCCTTTTTCCAGAGCTTGCCAGCACGCTTGCGGTCGACTCCCTTGAAGACCGTGTCGAAGACTTCCGAGTACCATCCGACGGGCTTGCCCTCAATGCCTTCCTTGATGTTCTGCAAGATAAAAGTCAGTATGTCAACCGAAAAGGCGGCATGTGGTGGAGGGTACCTCTGGAAGCTCTAACCAATCGCTCAAGTTGTCTTCGGGGAAGATGATCATTTGCGCACCAGCCCTTCTCGCTGCCACAGTCTTCTCCCTCAGTCCGCCAATGCGGAGGACCTTTCCCGTGACTGTCAGCTCACCAGTCATGGCGATGGTAGGGTCCAAGGGATGGTCAAGGGCAAGAGAAAGTAGTGAAGTCGCCATGGTGATACCCGCACTGGGTCCATCCTTTGGCACCGCGCCTTCGGGGCAATGCATGTGGATCCTGGCCTTTTCGAAGAAACGGTTTTCCGGGAACTGGCGTGTCATGACAGACTTTGCGAAAGCATACGCAATCACCGTAGATTCCCTCATGACATCCTTCAGGTTGCCAGTGCGCTCGAAGCCGGGCCGCGAAGAGTGCGATAGAGCGGTCTCGAGAATAGACTCGACGTACAATGCTGCTCCGCCCATCGAAGTCCATGCGAGCCCCATGGCGACACCAGGTGGTGTCTTGTCGTACAGACGATCCGAGGTGAATACTGGTGGACCGACATAGTCCTTGAGGTTATCCTTGCCGATGCTCACATGGACCGAATCCGGTACCTTCAAGGCCACGCGAGGGATTTCGGTAGTCTCCTTTTCAATGTTCTCCGGCGTGTCCTTGACATCCGACTGGTCCTTGCTGGCTTCTTCTTGTGCTGCCTTGCCCTCTTCAGTCAAAGCCTTGTCTTCCGAGAGCACGTCTTCGCCCAAGTCTTGAATGATTTTGAGGGCCGACTTGCGGTAGACCTTTTCAATCTGCTTCTTGAGGTTTCGCACACCCGATTCTCGGCAGTACTTGTTGATCAACTCGGAAATCGCTTCGGCCTCGAGCTTGACATCCACGTCCTTCAAGCCGCTCAATTCTTTAGCCGCCGGCGAGAGATAGCGCTGCGCAATAGCCATCTTCTCATCCGAGACATAACCGGAGAGCTCAATGACCTCCATACGGTCAAGAAGAGGCCGAGGAATAGTATCCGTCATGTTGGCCGTGCAGACAAAGAGAACCTTGGACAGGTCCACCGGAACGTCCATGTAGTGATCCAGGAAAGAGTTGTTCTGCTCAGGGTCAAGTAACTCAAGCAGTGCCGAAGATGGGTCGCCTTGGTGACCCCGACCAATCTTGTCGACTTCGTCAATGAGGACCAGAGGATTCTCCGTTTGACACTTCTTGAGCGCTTGAATGATGCGTCCAGGAAGTGCACCAACATACGTCCTTCTGTGCCCCTTGATTTCCGCAACGTCTGTGAGACCGCCGACACTGAACCGGTAGTACTGTCTGTTAAGCGCGCGGGCAATGGACTTGCCGATACTTGTCTTACCGACACCGGGTGGGCCAACCATGCAAAGAATCTTTCCTTCGACAGTTCCCCTGAGCTTGCCCACGGCGATGAACTCCAGAATGCGATCCTTGACGTCTTTCAGGCCGTGGTGGTCCTCGTCGAGCACCTGCATGGCGTTCTTGATACCAAAGTTTTCCGCAGACCGCTGGCCCCACGGAATTTGCGTGAGCCAGTCAAGGTAGTTCCTTGTCACGTTGAACTCAGACGCTGCCGGCTCTAGGTGCGCAAGCTTGTTGACTTCTTCATCAAAAACCTTCTTTACTGCCTCAGGCATCGCAAGCTTCGACGCCTTGTCTTTGAACTTCTCAACGAGCTTATCTTTGCCATCAGTCTCGAGTCCGAGTTCTCGCCTGATTCCCCTCATCTGCTCCATGAGCCAGTATTCCCTTTGCTTCTTCGTAATCTTCTTCTCAACGTCCTTGAGAATCTTGTCCTGTAGTTTGGCATTCATTTGTTCCTTCTTCAGGACCAGCAACGCCTTGTGCAGCCGATCTTCAATGTTCAGCGACGAGAGCGCGGCTTGGAGTTCTGTAGATTCGCCCTGAGCGACGGCTGCGGCAAAGTCGGCCAGCTTGGCTGGATCGTCGCCAACATTTCCAGCACCCTGGCTCATCGAAAATGTGGAGATCTGATCACGGAACAGGTGGTTAATGGCAGCGACTTCCTTGAAGGTATTTACCATTTCGCCGACGAGGGCGCGAATGGTGGGATTCTTCTTGTCAAATGGCTCTTCCGTGAGATTCTCCACATTGACCAAGCTAACTGCGTATTTCTTCAAGAAGGAGGTTGGCTCGTAATGCGACGATTGCTTCGTGTGGTCCGGAGCATTCTCTTCGAAGCTTGCTACGACATCTCCCTTCTTCTCCTGGGTCTCCTTGATTGTTGACTCCGACTCGGGGGCAGCGGGAGTTGCCTCGACTTTACTCACAGGCTCCCCCTGATCAGGCTTGGGCGGGACGAGAGAAGTCATTCTAATGCGGCGGTGTGGATAGAGGACAGCGGTCATGCTATTTTCTTCGCCCTGCACAGGGAAAGCGCTCGTAATCTGGCAGAAAGTGCCGACCTCGTGAATGTCTTCAGGGCTCTCGATAATATCCTTGTCGGCTTCGTCGTCCTTGAGCAGGAAAGCACCGATATAGGGCTGCCCCCTCTGCATCATTTCAGTAATGGCATTTGCAACATGCTCATTTCGAATAGTTATAGCCTTGTAGAAACCAGGAAACAGCGGGCGTTTGCCGATCGGAATCGCCATGAGCTGCGGGTACACCTCTGGTACAGAGGGTTTCTGCAGCGACCGCTCCGACTTGCGCTTCCTGCCGCCACCCTCGCCATTTGAGGATGGCGTGCCTCCCGAAGACCCTCCAGAAGCTCCGCGTCCATCTGATCCGCCCTTGGATGGTATCGGTGTTGGAGACTTGGCTTTCGCTTCCTCTCCGGTTTCGGTCTCGGCCGGCTGTTCCTCCTCCGTATTTTCATTTTCATCTTTTCGCTCTGGCTCCTCGTCCGAAGTTTTACCAGGGGGCTTCTCCCTTCGCCTTGTAGGGGTGATGGAAAAGTGGCGACGATAAATTGCGGAGGCGGTCGAGCGAGGGAATCTCGAGGGAAGCAGAGTTGCTTTTGGGAGGGCCGTCTGGGAGGAACGAGTGGCCGCAGAGAGACTCGAAGCTGTGACTCTATTCAGGCCGCTGCCTGAACGAGAGGCTTGCCGCAATGCCGCCCGCCATGGCAGATTTTGGCCGTAAAGCATATCGTGCTGAGCTGTCGGGAACGGCGGCGTAGAGATGCGCGAGGTTGGAAGCTAAAAAGGGTGAAGTAAAAGGGGGGTGATAGAAAAGAGCGATGAGAAGGATGCGTGCCTGCTTCACCTCCGAGAAAGAAAATCGAGACAGTAGTGGCGGAGCGGAGATAGATGCCGTGGTTCTTTACACGATGGTTCGGCCATCGACATTCGGCAACTCGATGACGGCGATGCGTTGTGCCTGACCGCCCAGGCAGAATCTGCCAGATGATTGGGCAGTATTGTACGCTAACCCAAGAGAGCTTGGCGTGCCTCAGTATTACATCAGTATTGATCGACGGACCATCCATGTCGGTACCTTGTACATTGCAGGAAGCTTTTCGATTTCTCCTCCTCTTCGTCGCTGTCTTTTGCCTGGCGTACCATGAGGATATGCCTCCTCACGTCCCTCGCAAGCGCTCGCGTTCACCTGCTCCATCTGCCATCATCCGCTCTAGTAAACGCGCCAAATCCGCTGTCTTTGACGCCCTAGACGCGACTTCGCAAAGAGCCGCCACTGCGGAAGACCACGCCTTTCTCAACGGACTCAGCAGCGCCAACGAGAGCAGCGAGCTCAGTGATGCGGAAAGCGACGACGAATTCGAAGATGTTCCCCTCATATCAGGGAAGACTCGAGCTGCAGGTGAAAATGCGCAAGTGAACGGCTCGGCGGAAGATGACGACAAAGATGAAGATGACATGGACTGGGAGGATGCGCTTCCCACGACTGCCGCAACCCCCGCGACCGACACTCAGTCCAAGCCCGCCCCTTGGCGCACACTGGCTGGTGCCACGGATGAAGCTTTGGAAATAACATTTGGTACACTGCAAGAAGAGGAAGACGAGGCCGCGCGGACAAAAGCACTAGGAATCAAGGGACCATCCAAGAAGGATCGACAGTTACGTATGTGGACACACTGTGTTCATGTCCAATGCCTGCTTTTCCACAACGCGCTCCGGAACGCATGGTGTTGCGACGAGAAAGTGCAGGAAGCTCTCCTCAAAGACATACCCGAGGGAGTGCGGAGCGAAGTACAAAGATGGCGTCAAGATAGTGGACTGTCGATTGATGGTCGGTTCGATGTCAAAAAGGCTGAAAAGGGCAGAGGCTCAAAAAATAATTCGTCAAAAGACAAGGGCAAGGGCAAGCAGAAGAGTACTCGGCAAGCGGAAAGGAATCTCCGGGACTGGGGCGAAACAGCGGAAAGACAGGAACAGGGCATCCCGAACATGAGCGGTGGCGATCCTCTGAACCGGCTTTTGAAATACTTGGCCGCGTATTGGAAAAAACGGTTTCGTATCACGGCCCCTGGCCTTCGAAAAAATGGATATTTCCCTTCTGCAAAGTCTCTTGCTATCGAAGTAAAAGCGCGGAAAGAGGACCAGGAAAGTCCTGCGGACAAGGGGAACTCTAAAACGACGGGTGACCAGAACGACCAACACTTTGGGGAGGTCATTCGCAGCAAGGACGAGTTTCTGGAAGCTGCCCGCCGCTGCGAGGGAAGCAGAGATGTAGGAGCGCAGCTTTTTACGGCCTTGCTTAGAGGATTGGGACTCGAGGCCCGGCTAGTGTGCAATTTGCAGCCTTTGGGATTCGGGTTCACCAAGGCCGAGGAGATTGTTTTCAACAAGAAAAAACCAAAGATTGAGAACGACTCACCTGCCAAGGTTGACAAGATAGAGCTCGAAGGTGGGTTCAAAAAGGGCTTGGAGGCGCCGAAAACCACTGCGACCACTGCAAATGAGCCCAAGGCGCGGAAACCTGTTCTTCCGTCAGGCCGCAGGACATCAACTCGGACTGTTGGCACAAAGCCTTTGCCCATTGATGATCTCTCGGATAGTGGTAGCTCGCTGAGTTCCATTCAATCTATTTCCTCAGACCCCTCTGTGGTCGATGTGACGCCGTCAAAGCCGGTCCCCCGACAAAGTGGAAAGAAGTTCGACACCGATCTGCCATTCCCAATATACTGGACTGAAGCATTGTCTCCCATTACGCATAACTACACCGCTGTCTCTCCCCTTGTTATTTCTACTGTTGCCTCAACCTCAGACTTACTGGCCTCATTCGAGCCCCGAGGTGCAGCTGCAGAGAAATCCAAACAAATTATTGCCTATGTTGTCGCTCACTCCCCAGACGGATCAGCCAAAGATGTAACGGTCAGATATCTTAAGAAACATGTATGGCCCGGCAAGACAAAGGGATTCCGACTACCGGTGGAAAAAATACCCATTCACAACCGACGAGGCAAAGTCAAGCGCTATGAAGAATATGATTGGTTCAAGGACGTCATGCGAGGCTACACGAGAGACGGACTACTGAGGACCAAGGCTGATGAAGTCGAGGACGAGGGCGACTTGGTACCCGTGAAGCCTGCTCAAGCTAAGAAGAATACTGGAGAAGTCCCAGAAACACTTCAAGGATACAAGAACTCTGCCGAGTACATCCTTGAAAGGCATCTCCGGCGCGAGGAAGCCATTCGCCCTGGCGCGAAGCCGGTCAAGACGTTCACGACAGGCAAGGGCGACAAAGCAAAGTCAGAGCCTGTCTACCTGAGGAAGGATGTGAAGAGTTGCAAGACTGTTGAGAGTTGGCACAAAGAAGGAAGGCAGATTAAGCTCGGTGAGCAGCCAATGAAGCACGTTCCCACCCGCGCCGTTACTCTTATTCGCAAACTCGAAATCGAAGCCGCCGAGCGGGAATCGGGCGAGAAACCCACGCAGGGCCTGTACGCTGAGGAGCAGACCGAATGGATCATTCCTCCTCCGATTGAAGGTGGTATAATACCAAAGAACGCTTTTGGAAACATGGACGTTTACGTGCCGACGATGGTTCCCAAGGGTGCTGTGCATATTCCCTTTCGAAGCACGGCGCCAGTTTGCCGCAAACTTGGTATCGACTACGCTGAAGCTTGTACCGGCTTCGAATTTGGCAACCGACGCGCCGTCCCCATCTTGACCGGCGTGGTCGTTGCAAAAGAAAATGAGCAGCTAGTAAAGGATGCTTGGCGAGCTGCACAAGAGGCGCAACAGGCAAAGGCAGACAAGAAACGCCAAGATCGGGCCTTGAAGATGTGGAAGAAATTCATCCTTGGTCTACGGATCATCGAACGCGTCAAGGAGGAGTATGGCGATGCTGCCATGGAAGCGGAGAATCCATTCGCAAAGAAGGGGCGAAAGGGAGAGCTCGCAAACACGTTTCACAGAAAGAATGATGAGGAGGGAGAGGAATTCGAGGACGCTGGTCCAGGAGGTTTCTTCGCACCCGGTGAAGAAGAGGAGGTTGGTGAAGGTGGATTCCTGCGTGACGACGATGGCGCAAAGGAAGGCGGTTTCATGCGACAAGAACAGGATGAAGCGGACGGCGGTGGCTTTATCGTTGAAGGAAACGAAAATACAAAGTCAGCCCCGCAGCTTCTAACTAGCACTTCCCAAGACGCACCGGTTTCGCTTCACGCTATTCACCAGAACAAAGGGGATACCGGCGTCAGTCCAAGAGTTGACGATACAATGGACAGCTCAAGCTCCGAGATTGAGGGCTCGCAAGAGCCCAGTCCACCTCGACGCATTACTACAGGCCGTGGCCGTGGCCGTGGCCGTGGCCGCGGTAGAGGACGTGTAACAAGTCCCACGGCCTGGAGAGGCAAAACAGCTCACCCGCGGCCCGCGGGAAGCCATAGAGACACTCCAGGACCCGAATCAGAAGCTCTCTCATCACCACTTGATGCCTCCTCTCCAGGCGGAATAGCCACATCAAACGGAACAGAGGAAGACCTAGCAGCGCCTGCTCACACAGAGTCGGTTGCGGTCGCAGCAGACGATGAGCCCACTTTACCTTCGCGGTCAGCACCGACGCGTCGAGCCGCGCGCAAAAGCGCATCTGCAGTGCGAAGTCAATTCTTCAATGACGAGAGCGAGAGCGAGAGCGAGAGCGAGAGCGAGAGTAATGTCAAGGATGACGAGGAGCCCACGTCCACGCGCGGCAGACGAGGTCGCGGGCGCGCAAGAGCTCGCGCGGCGCGTGGGAGAGGAAAAGGGGCAAGACGCGGAGGCTGAATTCGGCCAGTTGGCAAATGCATATAATGATGTATTTAGATGCATCACTGCCATATCACCGCAATTGACATGTTGTTGGTCTGCGGAAGTGAAGTGATCTTGGTTTTCACACAGCCAGGCGCGTGGTTGGCGCTTCATCAAACCCCTGAATCGATACAGAGCCGTTGGGCAGAAAGAATCTCCAGACGCAAGGCTCGGACGTGGTGCCAAGGGTGCTCACTTGGTCAGTTCTCTTTTGGGGACGACTGCGGGTGCGACTCTTGGCATCAATAACATTCTGATTCAGCAAATTGCTGTTAAGATCCATGTCTCCGCTAACACTACTTGACCAACATGACTGCTCAAGATGTTTGATGATTTGCACGTGCGAGCGGCTTCCAGCCAATTATGGGCTGCAGGTTTTGTTCACGCAACCCATGTTCCTTTACTTCCCCGGATCTCACGTTCGCTCATCTCCACGCCGTGCAGCATGGCAGCATTTCAACTCAATGCAGCCACGAGTAAAAAGCCACCCTCTTGACTCGGACGCGCTACCCAACCAGCGCAGGAAGAGATACCCCAACAAGCTCTTCCAAGAAGCAGCAAACTACCCATTCACAAAGGCCCCAAAAAGCTCCGAGCATAAGCGGACAAGCCCACTCTCGGCCCCATGGCGTCTCGTGAGTCAGACCAATTGCTGGCCCATCATTACGACGGCAAGGCATTAAGGTTGTAGCTGCGCTGATATCCTTGCGGGATGCTCTTGCTGGAACGTTTTCCGAGCTTATGCGGTGATGGCGGTGCGTCACAGCGAAGCTTAAGAGATTGTGTTACGGCTGAGCTGTCGCAGTCTCGGAAGCGGATATGGGTGTGGAAATGTCGTTTGATGCCAAGAAATAAATGTATAAAGAATTATCGTTTCGTCGTTGTCGCTGGCAGTAAAAAGTGAGTACCGCTTTATTCTTCTTCGCTTAAACCTGAGACAATAAACACCCGCCTTTTGCATGAAAAGTCAAGATGCAGTTAAATGACAAAATTCGAGCTGTACTGAGCGAGCTGGGCCTCCGCCACGTCCTCGGTGCTCTGCTCGTCTATTTGGTTCTCGCGACAGTCTGGCTAAGCTACCTGCGACAACCGCGCTGCCCGAAGCACCTCCCGCATGTTGGACACGATCCTCATGGTTGGTTCTCTCCTTTGCGAGGCATCGGGAAGCGGATGCAGTGGATGAGCGAGGGCTACGAAAAGGTGATCAAGCTCCATGTTCATGACAAAAGAATCGCAATCAATGAAAAACGTGCTGCAGTACAGCAAACGCAACCGAACATTCGTCCTGCCCTGCACTCCCGGCTCTACCAACGAGCTCGTCCTCCCACGCTCACAGCTCACCTGGCTAGTCAGTCAACCCGACAACATCATCAGCACGGCCGCAGCTCACTACCAGCACCTCGATGGGGACTACGCGTTCCACGACCGCAGCGTGCTGGCCGATGCATACCACGAGCACGTGATGCACAAGTATTTGATGCGCAACGTCAACGCCATGTTGCCGGACCTGTGGGAAGAGATTGGAGTTATCCTGGACGAGCAGCTTGGCACCGAAGCGCCGGGTGTGTGGCGCGACGTCAAGATCTTCGACGTACTGTTCCATCTCTTTCCGCGCATTGCAAACATGGTGTTTGTGGGGCGGTCGCTCAGTCGCAACCGCGAGTACTTGAAAGGCATCTCGGGCTTCGTCAGCGGCGCCGCCTTGTGCATCCACCTCAAGAGCTTCACACCGGCAGCGTTGCGGCCGGTCGTTGCGCGTCTGGCGGCGCTGCCGACCTGGTTCAACTGGCGCCGGACGGCCAAGCTCACCCTGCCGGTTGTGAAGCAGCGACTTGCTGATATGGAAAGAAAGCGGCGCGAGCCCGACTGGGAGTGGCAGCCGCCCAATGACTTTTGGACGTGGTTCATCCGGGCTGCTGTCGACGAGGGAAAGCTTCAGTATCTGGACCCCGTCAGGATGACCAAGAGACTGATGCCGTTGAATTTTGCGTCGATCCACACGTCTTCTATAACCGCTCTAGCCCTCATTCTTGATCTCGCGGGGTCAGACCCTACGAGAGGATACTTCGAAAGCCTTCGAGAGGAGGCGGCGCGGGTCTTGCGCGAGCAGGGCAACCTGTGCTCCAAAGAAGCGATGGCAAAATTGTATCGCGCTGACAGCGCGGTCAGGGAGAGTATTCGGCTCAGCAACTTTGCGCAACTGCTGGTGCACAAGCTGGTCGTTTCTCCTGAAGGGGTGACGAACGAGACCGAGGGCTGGCACGCTCCCAAAGGCACGTACCTTTGCATGCCCGTCGGGAGCATCAATCATGACGAGGACATATACGATTCGCCATGGAACTACGATGCTTTCAGGTTCTCACGGGCAAGGGAAGAGTATGAAGCACGGCCGGACGAGGAGAAGAAGGTTGAGGATTCGCTCAAGATCAAGCAAGGGTCGATTGTGACAACGGGGGATGCGCACATGACGTTTGGCCATGGCAAACATGCCTGGTGAGTCTCGAACATTCATTGCTCTCAGCTGTTCTAACGCCATTCATCAGCCCAGGTCGGTTTCTTGTAGCACACGTGATGAAGATGATGCTCGCGTATTTGGTATTGAATTACGATATCGAACCACTCAGGCCACGACCATCTAACAGGTGGATGGGTATGGTGATGATTCCGCCGATGAAGGCAGTGATTCGCGTAAGGAGAAGGGAAAAACAATACACTTGAGTTTCGCGTTACCTGCTGTGGTTGTACTTATGGCATGATGCTCCGAAAGTCTTAACAATACAGGTTTCGAAATTTAAAAAATAGGGAAGGGTTAGACGAAACTGCCCGACAATATCGATGCTAGACCATCGAAATCAAGATATGTTGATAATGAGCCCGTCTACGTAATATCGTGATGCTTCCACCCACCTCATGCTGTGCGTGGTGAGGATGCATAGATCTCATCGGAATGAAATTTATGCCTTCAAAAATGACCGGAGAATCACACAAGAACTTCCCAGTATTATCAGAAGAGGAGCAAACGCCTAGATTCCAAAAACTTTTAGACGCAGACTCCGCCAGCGCCAAACTTCTGTGATGGTACTGCTGTTCAAGGTCCAGATAATCCACGACGGTTGGTAAGTTAAAAGCGTATCATTGAGTGGAAATGGGAGTTAAAGCTCGATTGGTCCGAAGCCCCAAATGTCGTCGACATTCCAGCCTTGAATGTCTGGGAAGCCCATAACGGGAGGTCCCGCAGTCTGTGAACGTGTCAGCCATTGACGAAAATTGTGGGGCGCATGGCTTTTGAAAGCCCAATTTACGGCAGCATAGCAAAGATT
Source organism: Phyllosticta ampelicida (assembly GCA_020351975.1). Lineage (NCBI taxonomy): Eukaryota > Fungi > Ascomycota > Dothideomycetes > Botryosphaeriales > Phyllostictaceae > Phyllosticta > Phyllosticta ampelicida. The sequence goes on along the minus strand of JAIFKG010000307.1, from coordinate 12,821 downwards.
TAAATGTTTGGAGCCGAAGGGTAGGTATCTTACATGGGTAGGGTTTTGGTATTGCATAGGCACGACGGGCATTCCTGGTGGATGTGGATGTTGGTAGGTTGGTGTTGGCTGAATTGATACCACGCCCTGCAAGGCTGTCAGCATAACGCGTTCGACCGAGGCAGCTGGATCTTACTTGTGGGTTCTCCGGGTTTTCCTGCAGTTGCGGGGGCGCAGGCTCTTGATTTTGGATCATCATGCTGTAGAGTCTGAGGACTCTCTCCACGTTGTGTTTGACGACCTTGTCCTTTTCCTCGGGCGCGAGCTTGGTGATCAAAAGATCATACGCAGCAGAAATGTGACCCAGATGACCAAAGCCGGCACCAGTGCGGATTGTCTTCTCTTCGATGATTTGAAGAGCCTTTTCCACCAGCTCAGCAATGGCGTACCGATGGTCCTGGAAGAAGCGATAGTCTTGCGCAAGGCCTGACATGAACGCGCTGTGGATTATAGAAATGGCAGACCGGGCAATGTCATTCCAGAATGGCAGCAAGATTGTTTTGATGCCGCTGGTCATTATTTGGTGATGTTGTTCGATTACTGAAGCTGCTGCGTCAAAGCAGGCTGTTCTGCAATATGCGTAGCAAGATTCGCTGCCTGCTTTGCGAGCAAAGGGCTCATGCAAGAGGACAAGGCACTGGCGCAGCTGAATGTCAAGCAACATTCGAGGGAGTGATGCACCCTCTCGCCCAGACCATGGAGGAATCTTTCCCAACTCTTCTACGATTTGCTTGGCAAACGCCATCGTGTCTTCGTACGATAGAGGCATTTCAGAATTGTTCAGAGCATTATTGATGCGCGTCCTAAGCCCAAAGCTTTTTGAGGCAATGTGAAGATAGGAGGTGCTCGTGTATTCCTGGCTTGGCCAAGCTGTCGGAGGAGCTTTGCGCGTGTTAGCGGTTATGTCCTCGTCATTCAAGTTCATTGGTGGCACGGCATCGAAAAAAAGACCCTGAGTGGAAGACGGCATCCCCCTGTAGATGGAGCACTGAAGCTCTAGCTCAATGATTGTTGCCCACAGGCGGCGTCTCATTTCCTGGTCGTACACTGTCGTTTCTTTGACCAACCACGCAGGATCTCTGTGCAAGCCTGTTGACAATGCAAAGGTAACCAAGTTTCTTGAAATGGGCCAAATCTGCTTCCACTTTATCGAGTTGACACATCTTGCATACAGCAGGAGAACTCGAATCTGAAAATGGCTAATGTCGGTGTGTTTTTGGCTCTGGTGCTTCAGCCATTCCTCGACATTGGTCACCCACTCGGCTGCAGTCCCAAATTGCATGGATCTGTCGCCCTGGTAGGTGGTTGGAGGTGTAAAATGCGCCGTAATGACAGTTGCAAGGACGGCCAATATTGTGGCGATGAAGCCTTCACGCCGCTTAGTCGAATCGGTCCAAAAGCGCGAGTATTCTTCCCAGAATGTCGGGGCATGGATGATCCTGATTGTGGTTTCCAAGGTTTGAAAGTAGACGCGAAGAAGCTCGTCGACCACGTTCTTGTGTGGAAGAAGAGGGGCAAGGTCAGGCACATTTACCATACTTTGCTTATTCCTTTTCCAACGTTCTCGCAATGCCTTCATGTCAGGACGAGCCTGCATCAAATTTGGATGGTCTTTTAATGTAGCTTGCATGAAAGGCCGCAGGCCAGGAAACTGAAACAGTTAGAATACAGGCTATGTACGTGGCGCGATAGCATTCTCCGCGTCCAAGCAGTCTTTAGGGATTGAACTTGGAAAGCCGAGCAAGGCGAATGAGCAGACTTACGTGTGTGATGATGACACTGGTTATATTACTCCTGCCAAAATAGGCCGTCTTGAATGCCTTCCCGCGAAGAAGCATGGTCTCGCTCTCCTCGGTAATCGTGGTTCCTGGGGGTTTTCGGCGGCCATGCGTTCCGCTTGGCCAGAGCAGCTCGTCACCGGCATGTTGAACAGGATCCCCAAAAGCAGCAGTTGGCCGGCTTGCCTTGCCTTCGAGCTGTGCGAGTCGACTCTCCAACTCGGAAATCTTTTGTCTTTGAAATTCAAGAAGATCAGTGGCATTATTCTGAGCCCTGTGGCCGTCGGACAGGGTGCGGTTGACAGCATTTGAGTTGCTCGGACTTAAGGTGTGATCATCTTCGCTGCCCGCGCTGAATACTTGGGCATCTCGAGAGCCAGTCGGCTGAGCTCTCGAGTCGTAGGAACAAGTCTCGGCATGGCCTCCCTTTCGACACCTTCCACAAGCCGGATACTCGCGGTCACAACGGAGCTTCCGGCGACGGCAATCATAGCAAGAGAGGGCTATTCTCCGACGTTTTCGGACAGTGGCGGCGGCATCTTCGCGTTCCTCGGGTGTGTGCAACCTCCGGCTCGAGATGGGCGTCTCGTCAAGAGTGTCGTCTGGCATCATGTCTTTCAATCTGATAAGGGTCAGGCGAATGAGTTCGGGTTGAAAGGTCGGCTTCGAGGTACAAACGCTGCCGCTTTGCCCCTGCAGAGAAAAGACGTTGACGCCCGCTTATCGCCGAAATCTCCGACCAGCGATGACACTCAAATCAACCGACTACGACGTACGATTGACAATGGCATCCTCTGCTCAAGAGGTGAACAAAAATGAACAAAGACTCGGCAAAGATGGATGGACGAGGCGACACCAAACTGCACATTCAACGAGGTCAAGGTTGGGTTGCACATGGACGGGCTGCTGAGTAAGCGGTGAGAAACCACATCGCCATCACCGACGAGCGGGTCTGTTCTTCCGTACGTATTTTCTAGCGCTCGACCGGAATCTTTATTCGCTCACCGTCGACTCATCGAACGCCGCCGTTCGTCGCCCTCAGCCACCTCCTCTCTGTGCACCTCGCATAAAGACGCGTCACCAATACCTGGACGCGGTAACCTATTCCAGTCAATCACATAATGACGACGCCACGTCCAATACTTTCTCGAAAAAGAGACTTGGTCTACTTGACCTACTTTCTCGTCCATGTTGTTGTCATGTTTGGTAAGAGTGTCTTCCGCGTTTGGCAGTCTTCTCGCGGCTGAGTTCCGCTCTCTCCAGTTGGCGACTTAGTACCACTGTATCCGGACTCCATCAGGCCGCAGTTCATGGACGACATGCGCCTGTGGTACGTTGCGACGTACCAGGACCGCTTCTTCACCTCTCCTCCGTAAGCGCCTGCTTTGTACTTGCGGCAGCTGCATGTACGCCAAACAAGCAGCGTCAGACTCAGCGCACTGACCAAATCCATCTCCAGAGCTTGGTTTGGCGTTTACATGTACATGGAGGTAAGCGATATTTTGCTCGCGGATTCCCGCATCACTAAGGTACAACAGGCTCTGTACCATGTGCCTGTTTCTTTCTGGTCCATTGGAGCATTGATCAGAGGTTTGTCTTCTGCCACGTGCAAGCGTCATTGTTCTTCGGCTCATTTCCGCAGACGACCCCAAGGTTCCCCTACATCTATTAGTCTATGCCTGCCAAACTGGACTCACCACTCTGACATGCATTGCCGACTACCTGGGCTGGACTAACTACCCAAACGAGCAAAAACTTGCTCTTTCGTATCTCTACGTGCCGTACCTGGCGGTTTCGGTGCTCATGGGACTCGACATGTTTGTGAGACTCTCCAAACGGCTCAGCGCAGACGCCAGTCTGGCAGAGTCCAAGAAATCCCAGTAGATCGACGATACCTCCCAAGATTTCGACACGGCTATACAGTCGCCTTAAACAAGGTTGACGCCCGGGTGAGAGTGCAGTCCAGACGAGAGCCTGCAGCCGCACGTGCTGCACACCTTCACAGCACCAGATAGCTATCTCAATAGGACGACAAGGTGATTTTTCTATCTCGTTAGAAGCTAAGGCCTGATTGGCAACCTTGGGCGAACCACGCGGCGCCACTTTAACAGCTGCAACGAAGAATTAGTCTGCCTTAGAGCCACGGTGCGGCGTGCATCAAATGCGTGGCTGTGCCAGTGCCATTTCCCTTTCTCCCCGCCTACCTGATACGAGTGGATGAGTTGTCGTGTGGGATTTATATGTTTTGGCCTGTTTTCATTGGTCAAGAAAGCCGGGTAAATGTTATGCTACTCGACAAAAGTATCTTCTACTTACCTGGTCTACAACGGTGCATTGCTTGCCTGAACCGTCAGGCCCCGCATCTGTCCAGCTTCGCCCAGGTTCATAAGGCCACTTCCGAAATGAACTGTCTTCCAAGCAGCAGCGGATTTTTGCGGTCCATCGGGCGCGCGAATGATCAAAAACAAACCACTGATAACAGACTGGGCCAAATGCGACCAATCAGCTAAATCTCTTGTCTGGGTATCTCGTGAAATGCAGGGACAGCCGGGTAGTGACGACGTGCTAACACAGATCAGGAGCAGGTCTTCTTTCTTGGCACGCCCAAAGGCGCGGACTTGCACATCGAACTGCTTGCTGCGGAGCCGAATGATTCAGAGTGCCTCATTAGGCCATCAGGCCAATTTGTCCCCGACCACCATGCCATGCTGTCCTGGGGTTGGCTCGCCAGAAGATTCGCGCTAGTCTGAGAGAGGCAATTCTCCATCGACTGTTCGTTATTCTCAAACAACCGCGTCCCATCCCTCATCAGAAGCCAATTACCAACACCGCACACGGAAAACTGCCGCACGAGACAGCCAGAACTTCCGCCAGCCTCGGGGACACGCACAGTGGGTCTGCTTTGTGGGAAAGAATCAGGAGCGTGGAGAACCCGTTGTTGATCCTTTCAATCTGGTGTGCCTGCACACGGGCGATCACCATTGCCACAGGCGCTATCAGTGGGTGAAGGCGCGCGTTGACTTTTGGCAACAATGCTTCGCAAAGTAGCTTGTTCGCGCTTTTCACCCTCCATATTGACGAACGCGCTATCGACCGCAACAGTGACCACAATATGCAAACAGCTGGATGCTTCTTCCCTGCTTTAGCACTGCTCTAGCAGCTATACGAAATAATGACCTGTGCTTCTGTATTTTCCTAGCTCGAGAGAACTCAAAAAGCAGCAACACGCTAGGGCTGGATGAGATTTGCGCCAACGGGGATGAACGAAAGGCTGTGCCAACATCTCGCAGCGCCTTTCCCGATGGGTATATACCAATCATTTGCGTACGTACTACCGGAAGCATGGCGATCGGGACATTGGAGGGGAGGACGAGGTACGGGATGTCAAGGTAGGAGCAGGGAACAGCTCCTTCCGCAAAGAAATGGACACTCGCAAACTCCAAAAAAAAGTACTACGTCAACCGAGCGTCCGTTCTCTGCACACAATCCCTCGCACAGTCACGCTCCTTTCGTTGCTTGTCGGTATATGCTGCAACTCAGTTGCGCCTCTCCTTAAACAGTATTTTTTTCTTGATTACAATCATCGCTCTCTAATCGTTACAGTATTCTGTTTGCACCATGAAGTTGACGCAGGCGATGGTTGTGCTCAGCTGCCTCAGCCCAGCATTCGGAGGTAAGCTACCAATTCATGTTCGAAACGTTATCGCTCACTATCTCCAGGTCTGGTTCGCAGAGCCAACCAGGCTCCTTATTACGGTCGCGAAAAGGCAATCGAAAACGGGCTGGGTAGGCGGCATTATGGATATGCCGCGCCGCCGCAGCAGCAAGGAGGTTCTGGGGATGCCGGGGCTGATGACAGTAAATCAGACAAAGGAGGAGGACCTCCATCACCACCTCAGAAGGATTCTAGGCCGATACAGGTCACTGGTACTGCCGTCGTGACTTCTACATCTCCTCTCACGACTCCAATCGGAACCGCTCCGATCGGAACCGCTCCACCCACGCCCTTCCGGACTGGGACTCCGCTCACGCCTCTCGGAAGTGGAACCCCCTTCGCAGGTAACACGCCGGTGCGTCCTACTGGTTCAGTTGGAAGTGTTCCCACGCCCCTATCTCCATTCGTCCCTACGCAGACGATTCCTCTGTCCATCAACTTTACCCTCGCTCCAACTCGTACCAGCGCGCCATATTCTCCTGGCGGCAACGGCGGACGTGGACGCGGAGGAAATGGCAAAGGTAAGGGCGTCATCGGAAACGCTCGCAGTGGAGGTCATAACCGCCCTGACACTGCTCCAGTTGGAAAGGGCCCCATTTTCAAAACCCCTGGCGGAAACCGTACTGTCGTTCCTATGCCTATCACAGGTACTCCAGCTGGTCCTTTCACCCGGCCAAAAGTCACTGGCGCTCGTCCGACCCCCAATGTCGGACCAACCGCGCCATTTGTTCTTCCGCCACCTAACACCCCGGCTGTGAACACGCCCGTTGGCCCATCGACGCCTGGCGGTGTCCCTATTGGAACTCCTGGCCTGAAAACGACTCCTGCAACGACCCCAGTTATCTTCCCGCCCGGTACTGCCCCTGTCACATCGCCGCAGACTACGCCTTACGGACGACCGCCGAAAGAATTCCCACCTCCTGCTACGACGCCTTTGATCTATCAGCCAAAGGGACCAGTTCCTGGGGCTCCCAAGGGCGAGGTTCCCAACCGAGAGAGCCCACCAAATCAGGGATCTCCTCCCAATAGCCCCAACCGCGGATCCCCTGAGTCTCCAAATCGTGGGCCTCCATCCAAGTCTCCAAACAGGGGCAAGCAGAAAGGTCCGCCTGGTGGCGGTGTCGTTCCTCCTCCTCCGCCTCCTGAAATTTCTACGCCACTTCCACCTGTCAACACTCCACCCGTCAGCGGATTTCCACCTGCTCAGAAGCAACCTCCTGGCGGAACTCCTCACGAGCAACTCCCGCCGCGACCGGAGCAAGGTCAGCCGACCAACCAACAGTTTCCCCCAAGCCAGAATTTCCCTCCAAACCGGCAATTCCCTCCCAGTGAACAACCTCCCAGCGTACAATCTCCTGGCGAGCAACCTCCCAGCCGAAAACCTCCTGGCGAGCAACCTCCTGGTGAGCAACCTCCCCGCGAGCAACCACCCGGCGAGCAACCACCCGGCGAGCAACTTCCTGGCGAGCAACCTCCCAGCGTACAATCTCCTGGCGAACAACCTCCCGGCGGACAACCTCCTGGCGAGCAACCTCCCAACGTACAACCTCCTGTCGAACAACCTCCCGGCGGACAACCTCCCGGCGAGCAACCTCCGGGCGAGCAACCTCCCAACGTACAATCCCCTGGTGAGCAGTCTCCTGGCGAGCAACCTCCCGGCGAGCAACCCCCTGGCGAGCAACCTCCCAGTGGACAACCTCACAGCGTACAACCTCCTATCGAACAACCTCCCAACGTACAGTCTCCTGGCGAGCAACCTCCCGGCGGACAATCTTCCGGCGAGCAACCCCCCGGCGGGCAACCTCCTGGCGAGCAGTCTCCCAGCGAAAATCAACCCATTCCTGGACAAGAGCCTCCGCCGCCAGCTCAAACTCCGTCCTACGGTCAAATTCAACGACCCGGCCGGGAAAGTGGTGGAACGCCCCCGGTTGGACAACCGCCCATAGAACAGGGTGGTCCTCCCGCAGATAATCAGCCCTCCTCTCCGCCTCCTGGACAGCAAAACCCTCCGTCTATCAACACCCCTGTTGCTCAGCCGCCCAATGTTGGTAAACCTCAAAATAAGCCGCCCGTCAATCAGCCCGTTCCGGGACAAGAAATTCCGCCCGCCGGTCAAGGCCAATCACCTGGTCGCGAAGCTGGACGACAACCCCTCCTTGGCGGAGCTCAGCCTTCACTTCCTGGTCGAATTTCTCCTGTCCAACCCGGCATACAACCCCCCGTCGGTGGAGTTCAGCCACCATCTCCTGGTCGGACTCCTGTCATACCTGGTGTACAGCCCCCTCCATTTGCGGGAACTGCACCAACAGCTGTCACGACTCCTCAAGCGACTACGCCCGAGGCTCCAAGTGGAGGATTCACTCCTGTTGGCGGAATCTATAGACCCACTCCTGAGAGCACACCGGGCACGACTCCCACGCCGATTGGCGTCCCCCCTCAGCCTGAAAATACGCCTTTCAACACGCCACCCATTCAAGGTGGCGGTGTTCCTGTCACACCTAAGCAGGGAAAGAGCTTTGTGAGCACACCCGACACAACACCGACTCCCATTGGCGTGCCCCCTCGTCATCAAAATACGCCTGTTATCACGCCGTCTGTTGAAGGCGGAGGTGTTCCCTTTCCACCTCAGCAGGGAACGGGAATCGTTCAGGTTTCCACGTTGACTATCACTCCATCTCCATCCTTCAAAACGCCCCTACCCCCTGATTTGGGTCCTCAAGTTCCCCCTGGAACTCCGTTCAATCAGCCCGGTCAGGAACCTGGCGAGAAGCCCGGCCAACCCGGCCAACCCGGTCAACAACCCCCTGTATCTGGTCAGATCCCTCCGTATGGTCAAATTTCTGGTCAACAACCAGGAGTCCAGCATGGAGCTCAGCCTGGCGGTCAGTCGCCGCCGCAAGGGCAAAATCCAGGTATTTATCAACCAGGTCAGCAGCCAGGCGTTCGACCCCCGCCCGAGGGTGATGAGCGTCCTCGTGTCAGCCAATTCCCGCCTGGAACAGGTGTGATAACGCCCGTAACGACGCCAGTAACACCCGTGATTCCTGTCACTCCCCTCACCCCCATCACCCCAGAAACACCAGTTACACCTGTGACTCCGGTTACGGGAACTCCAGTGATGTCCGAGACGCTCACGAAGATCTATCAGACATCAGTCGTCTTTGCGACTCGTCGTGTGACCGTTGTCACGCCCGGCCCATCTGGACCCGTCACGGCGGTCGTCAATACGACCGTCCCAGCCTTTGCCACTCCTATCGTCGGTGGCGGTCCACCAAATGGCGTCACTCCTCCTGGCGGAGGCCAACCGTTTGGTACGGCGCCAACTACTCCAGTAACGACCCCAGGAAACACGCCACGCCCATTCGGTACACCTACGACACCGTATGGCAAAGGAACTCCCATCACGCCTTTGGCAACGGGAACCATCAATTTGAAGACTGCGCCACCCATCTTCGCCACGGGCACGGCTCCGCCGCCATTCACGACGCTCCAGACTCGGTTAAGCCCCAAGGCTCAGGGTGGTCAGGGCCAAGAAGCTGGCGGAGGCAAGTCACCCAACATCAATATGAAGATGGGCGGAGGCGTTGGAGGTGCTCGTCCTGGCTACGGTCCACCGCCACAGCGGAACAGGTACTTCTAAGCGTGTTGGGGCGAGAAGACGAGAGGCATTTGTTGTTGTGTACAGAAAATATGGAAAACAGAAATACGTAAGTTTGGCAATTGTTGTGCGGAATAAGAGGAGAGGATGTGATATGTGAAACTCGTTTGGCTGTCAGATTGTGGCATATGCATTTCCCCGTCCTGGCCCGTACTTCATTGCGGGGGTTTGGTTTAGTTGGCCTTGTGGATCATTCTTCTTGGATTCCCGTATTGACATTTTTTGTGGCTATTCGGCTTCATCACCACCCTGTACAAGTGAAACGCAATATTGAGCCTCTTTGTTGCGGTGTAAATATGTGGCTGTGCCATTTTTTGCAAAACCATGTTTAATTTAGAAGACAGATTCCTTACGTATTGCTCGGCTTTACTGGGATGAATGGTTGAGGGTGAAAATATGGATCATCAGGATGTCAAGGTGGATGATGATGGTAGTGGATTGCGTAACGTTTCGTGACAATGTTGTGCCATTAGTGGGATATATTAATTTGTGTACAGACTTCGTCAAAACAAAAGTTTCTTTGGTCCAGTCGGGTAGGTCAGCTACGATGTTTTCGCGATCGCCTTTGCTGCCAGAATCATAGAGTTGGAGTTAACAACGTACGAAGGATCTGAGAAACACTGAATGCAGGTCTTGTCCCAATTTTCGCACCCCGGCTCTCGCTCTCTCCGCCCAACAAGCTCCACATCGCTTTTCGCCAATCATCCCTTTTCCCACTCCATCGATAACCCCCGAAAAGGCCCGGCATCACCACGTGAATCCGCGGTAATTGTGTTCGAAAATTCGGGGTTGCCATCCAACCAGTACACAGCAATATATTAATTCTCTCTAGGCAAGTATGGGCACAGGCAGCAGCGGAGGAGCGGGACGGGTGGTGCAGATTGGATGGATTGATGGCGGTGCAGTGCCGTGCAGCGCGGCGGCAAGGCGCAATTTGCAATGCCTGCGTGCGGGCAAGGAAGGCTGACTTGGTTTGGTGCTATTATAATGAGGAGGCTAGTTTTACATAGATGTTATGGCCAGGGGGGAAACATCAGAAAAAGAGGGAGAGGGCCGCTTGGCAGACGGGCAGTCGCCGACAAGCTCGTATATACACATGCTCAATCCTCGACTCCTCCTGCTGCTGCTCCAAGAGAACTCCTGCCTCCTTTGTTTACGTTCTGTTCGATTTGTCGCGCAGTCAACCTCACCGTACAGATGGCTTGTTCCCGTCGCTGAGGAAGAGAAATTTATGAGCCAGGAAAAGTGAAACATTGATGCCAGATTGGGCAGCGGATACTTCGGTACCTAAGCCTTACATTGGTAGCGATAGGGCAGATAAATGGGCAGTTTAGGTGTACCAGCACGTTTCAGGTGCTTGGTTGGGTGGTTGCGTCATTGGGAGAAAGCGTGGGTGGACCCTGAAGTTAGGGACTGGAAGACGAGAGAGTCCTACATGTAGAAGGTGGAGAAGCGGAATGGAAAATGTCAAATTTCACTCCCAGTCATCGATGATGGGATGGTAAGCACGAGTCGAGGGAGTCGAGTGATGCTTGGGCCGCGGAGGGAAGACTACTCGCTCTTTTGTCCATAGTCATTTCGTAAGATGTTTTTGCTTGTGTTCAAGTAAAACGCTCTTGGGCTCTAGACAATCAACACATCAAGTTTATTCCAACGTCTAGGTCATAGTTTCCACTTGGCAAAAAACGTACAGGAAAATATGTCGCCGCAGCTCATGGTGATAGTCAAGTTCTGTATTTTGGCAAAGGGTCCAAAATCATTTCCCATACTTTATGCATTTAATGCCAGTTCGCACTCATTTCGAGATGCTGTTTTGAGGTGCCCAAAGCTCCACCGATAAGTTTTAAAAGCCTTCTGGCTCTGTGGAGGCATTCACCTGTCAGTGAAAAATGCAAGTCCGCTAAGTATCTTGATGGCTCTTTCCCACATAAGCCAAACACTGCTCAAGATGCTTCAAGACTTCGTACGGCCTTGATCAGACGCTCCATAGAGCCCGGGCATCAGATTCCACCGTTTCAAACTCGTCGTTTTCTTGAGCACCGAGTAGTATTTCGCAGGCTACACTTATTCGTGACTCACAATGCGTTAGTTCATGCCTAGGGAAATTCCTCGGGTCGTAGGGCCGTTTCACTGCCTCTTGGATGCCTCTATGAAGCCCCTGAAGCATTCGGAATCCACGACAGGTTTTTGGCCGCACAGCTTCTCGTTCAAGTCAGCAGGAGTCGCGCGGCTATAATCCACAGATGTCGACAGCTCAAGGGCTACGAATCGCAAGTTGACAGTGGTAATATCCCAAGCAAGGGTGTCATCCTCATGCTTTCTGATTCAAACTCTTGGTAGCTCCGCCAAAGACTCCAGTTCGAAGCTGTACGACCGGCCGCCACGACTTCGCACAGCCCGATGAGAAAGTACTCTCCAGCGTCGTATTAAAGCTCTTCAAACTCCGGCCATTTTTATGTAAGTACTTAATTGACAGTCTTGTCGTCAATGTAGGCAGGAGAATCGTGAAGGTACTGGAGGGCACGACGGAATAGGCCGTCTGTTGCCGTCCTTTTATTCCCTCAAGACTTTATGCACTTGGTCAATCAAAGAATCCGAGTCGGCATCGATGAAGTGCGCAGATCGTGGCAATCTGAGATTGAGTGCAAATCGAATCGTTTCCTTTTCGGCGGCAACATCGTGCAAATGTCTGACAGCCTCGCCTATCGCTTCCCTCATCTCACTGTTTGACTCGTCCACATTGCTTTCCGTCATCTTGTTGATCACATAGACCCTGGTATTGTAGCTGAGATCCTAGAACTCTGGGCAGCTTCCATCAAGCGTGATCCAAACCGAGTTATCGTTCGCGGCAACATCGTTGAGGTATCTCAAGGCCTGAAAAATCCAAACAATCGTGAAAAGCAGCAGAAATCTGAATACACTTTCTTTGAAGCCCGGCGTGAAACCAGCGAGTCAATGGAAACGCATTGATCGCATCGCCCGCGGTAGTGCTAAGCGGGCGACACTGTGAGGTAGGCGCGTAGGCAAGCCCAGAGACGCTCCTCGAGTTTCAAAAAGTAGACTTCCTACGAGATGATCCGGACGAGGAAAATCCTAGAAGCAGTTCAGCGCATCTAATCGGTAAGAATGAACAGAAAATACTTTGTAACGCGGTTAGTGTTGGAGGACTAAACACGAGCAGCGAGCCGGCACGAGCGGCTAACACCCCGCTCGGCCACTGAGCGAGCCTGCGACCAAGTTAGTAAACGGAGCAGGTCGGAATCGAGTGTAAGACTTACGGGGCGTTGACGCGCCAGGGACTTTCATGATCGTCCCTGACTCCGAGGGGGAAGGGGAGGGCAACGGTGGCAGACGGCGGAGGTGAGGCGGAGGGAAACGTGTGTGCGGCTCTCTGGGGGACTTGACTCGGTACCAGGTTCCAAGGAGTGCACGCATACCAGAAAGCCGCGGTGGGGGGACGTGTCGCGCCTACCGACGGACGAACGGGCGATGCCTCTCATTCCCACTCTCGGCGCGACAAGCCCCCCCCGAATGATTCGCGCGCCAGGGGCCCCCGAAGAAGCATATTCATCGCTCGTCAGCAAGTTCCGCTGAAGCGCAGTCGCTGGACACTGGGGGCTGGGGGGTGGGC
>JAIFKG010000306.1:0-26999 GCA_020351975.1 Phyllosticta ampelicida | reverse complement strand
CCTCGGCCCCGAAGCCCCCGGGCCCCCAGCTGTGCGTGAGGCAAGGGGCGATCCGGCCGACCAAGTGTTGGAAGGGACGTTGTTAAAGGAGTTGGAGCAAGGACGCCCACCGAGGCCTCCTGACGGCTTCTTTGGAAAATGTTTGCTGGGGCGTCGGACGGGCCGAGACGCGCGGAGTGTTTGTTTCCATTGCTTCACAGCTTCGGCTCCTTGGTGGCGTCATGCCAAGGTGGAGGCGCCGCGTCAAGCTTTCCGGGGGTTGTGGTGCTGATGAATTAATTGCGCGGCCCTACAAGCTCAACTCCAAAGACAGCGAATGGCTGCTGGTGACAAGCGCCCTTTGGCGGCCAGCCTCTGCCACCAGTGGCTGTGGCTGCAGACGAATTACCGGGCCCTTTTTCAGTGCCGCGGCCCCTGCTTCATGATAGCGAGCATACGCAAGCTGCCCCGACTTTTGTGTCGCGTGGTCGCCCACTCTTCTCCTCTGGCTGTCTGTCTGTCCCTTAATCTAACACTTCTCCTCTCTCACGCTATTCCTGCTGCTCGAAGCGCCTTGATTGAATCTCGACCGAGACTATGCGGACTATCAACCGCCTCCACGCCGTCGTCTTCCTCGGCATCTGCTCCCTTGTGTACGTGGGTTGGGTCCTGCCTTCACTACGCGTCCAAAGCCGCTTTCAAAAAGTCCTGTCAGGCTCGCGCAGACGCATCGTCGTCTTCGGGGACTCGTGGTCAGACACAGGAGAATACAAGGTCGCGGCCCCAAACACAAACCCCCAGGCCAACGTCAGTCACCCGCTGTGGACCGAGGCTTTGTGTGCAGAGGTAGGCTTCAGCACCTGACATTGACCCTTTGACATTTGGTTCGACGCTAATGGCGTAGCTTCTGTGTGATTCCGTAGACAACTATGCTCGTTCCTCGGGCTCTTTGGACTTGAAAGCCTACCCGGACGCGCTCGTAGACACTGACGTCGTCGCCAATGTCACCAATCAAAATCCCTCCAATGCAAAGTTCAAGGCCGATTTTGGCACGCAGGTGCAGCGGTGGATCAGATCCGAACAACAAAGACTCAATCAGACGGGCGTCCAAGAAAAGGTCGTCTTCACCGTCTTCTTTGGCATCAACGATGTCTGGCAATACGTCGGCTTGGGGGACAAGGAGGCTCACGAAGGAATTCGTCAGGGCATCCAGACCCTGTTTGCCCATCTTGACGCAATCGCCCAGTTCATGCGGAAACCAATCCAAGTGATTCTTCCCCGAATTCCAGACATTACGTTTTTCCCTGCGTTCGGGCAACAACCGGAAGGACCCTTTCCCACGTATCAACGATCTGCCGTCTTCCTCGTCGAAAAGTGGAACATGGAGCTGGAAAAGGCGGCGCGAGAATGGTACGGGGGCTATGTGCATCTGCTAGCCATGGACAAGTGGCTATTGGAAATGCTCCGCGAGCAGCAAATGTACACGATCGGCATTGCCGACGAGAACGGCGATGGCAAACGCTCCCCGACCTTTAGTGAGACCGCGAGCCCATGCCTGCCACTGCCGGTAACTGGGGTTCAATATCCATTCGATATGAACGACGCCAACAGTAACCGCACTGCTCCCTGTGCCGACGCATCCCAGTATCTGTTTTGGTCAGAATATTTTGCCCGCCATCCGACTTTTGATTGCTCTTGTTGCTGACACTTGTTTCAGGGACGCCGTTCACCTGTCCGGCAAGGCCCACCGGCTCCTGGCCGCTCAAGCGGCTGATCTCGTGAGCCACAACGACACGTTCAATCTGAACACGCTGCGCAAGCACGAGCAGGAGCTGGCCGAGAAAAAGGTAACGGAACAAAAGACCGACGGTGCAGAAATGGATTCAACGAATTCCTAGTCGTAGGCGTTTCTTCAGCGCGTCTGGAGAGCTTGGGCATTTCTTTGGAGTTTCCGGGTGCTTTTCGCTGTGTTGTCTGAGATACCCATTCAAGTTTCAGCATCTTCTGGCGTTGGCATGGACTGTTGCGGCCGCATTCCGACCAAGCGGCCACAATTCCCACAGTTTGGGCGTTTGTATGCATTGTCTCAAATCAGTCTCCTTTATTATCCCGCTCCTTGCATTTGCTCCCGCCTGAGGAATGTCTGAGGCTGGAGCTCGCACGCTAAAAATTTGGCCGCTTCTGGGCGTGGTCGTCGTCTGGTCAAAGAATTCTGTCGTCCAGGTCCCATCGCGAACAGCGCGGCTTCCCGCACCTGTCTAGGATAACAGCATGCGCCCGACCGCTCCGCCGCGCTCAAACAAAGAAATTCCGCCGCGAAGAGCTGGCGCCATAATAGACACAAAGTATCTCGTCGAGGTCATGTCTTTGACTAGCGCTGCCCTATTCACCATTCACCGCCGTGGATATTGTCAAAGTTTTACGTTTGGACGTCTGTCCAGGCTGGTCTTCGTCTCCTGAAAATATACAACTCCTCGAGCTCCGCTGCTGCCCCAAGCTCCGTTTACTTTAGTATCAACCTTTTTTTTTTTTTTTTCAGTCCAGCTGAAGAGGTAGAAATGACAGATCCCTCTTCGTCCCACCAGGTCTCGGGAAAGGGCGATAGGACCAACCGCAGCAACAACAACAATAACAAAACATCAACGGCGGTGTCCACCCGCTCTCGCCGGACTGTTAGCCCCTCGCAATCCAAACAAGGTGATGGTCCACTCACTCCAGAGTCTCCACCTTTTCGCTTGACACGAAAACGCGCCGCTTCGCTCGTCGACCGAGCAGACATGGACTCGCAGGAAGCTGAGGCGGCCCCGGTGTCCGGTGCCCACTCTCGCATCAACTCCACTGGCTCTTTGGTGTCGTCTGATGGCTCGACTACAAATCACGTTTGTCTATGTCAGCCGGATCCCAAGATCCCACGACCAAGGAACGGTTAGTGACGTTTTCTTTATTGCTTTGCTTGTCTTTTCAAATATAGGCGGCTCAACCTCTTTGTACTGACGACGCCCTGGCGCGCAGTGGCTCTCTGTTGGCCTTGTTGTCTTGATGGATGCTGACCAACGGTCTCTTTGTAGCATTCATACTTTATCGGCAGCATCATCACGCAGCCATCGTCGCAGAGAATCCAGGGCTCGCAAATCCCGAAATATCCAAAATCATCGGCGAGCAGTGGAGATCAGAGGCAGAGTCGAGACGAGAGGAGTGGAAAAGATTGGCCGACGAAGAAAAGCTTCGCCATCAGCAGCAATATCCTGAGTACCGATACCAACCACGCCGCGGCGGGCGTCGTTCGAGCGCCTCCAACGCCAACGGCACTCCAGAAAAACACCCTTGCACCAAGTGCGGTGGACGTAGCATCACGACGCCGACGACACCTTTTGGTACTTCTTCGTCAAGCGCTCCAACGCCCATGCTTCCTCCGCCAACCCCCTCTTCGGCCTTGACCCCTACGTCGCGCTACCTTCCGCCCATGATGAGCAACCTGGCCATCAACGCCAACGGCCAGCCCCGGCGCATCCGGCACACGCCCGCCGCCATCAGCATTGGTCGCATACCCGAAGACCGCGATGTGCAGATGCTCAGCCCCCTTTCCCCTGATGCCAAGCGCCGCCGCTACAACACGGTATACGCGCCTCCGTCGGCGCGCCCTGTCCCAGGGACGCCGTACCCCTTTCCGCCAGACCCCCGCCGCCAGTCGCTACCAGCTGTGCGGCCAGAGGTGCTCCGGGGCCCATCACCGCGGTCTCCGCATCCGCCCGCTGTGGTACACCATCATCCCGCCGAGCAGCACCAACAACGACATCATCATCACCACCACCAT
This sequence comes from Phyllosticta ampelicida, assembly GCA_020351975.1. NCBI lineage: Eukaryota > Fungi > Ascomycota > Dothideomycetes > Botryosphaeriales > Phyllostictaceae > Phyllosticta > Phyllosticta ampelicida. Next base: position 23,206 of record JAIFKG010000306.1, on the reverse strand, counting down.
CCCGACAGCAGCCTGACGCTCCCGCCACTGCAAACTACGGCAAATACTAACAGTCCGCGGCCCGGCGTCTCTGCAGCGCCGGCCTCGGCACATCCAAACGCCATCATGACGGCCGGCGCCGACCCGCGCAGCGTCGAGGCCATGGTCATGAGCATGCCGTTCTGGGGCAAGCTGCGCATCTTAGGCAAAATCTCGCCGCCGTACGGGACGCACATGGGCGGCGGCGGCTCCCCGTCGTCAACGAGATGTGCTGGTCAGAGAGGTGCAATCATAGCTGTTGAGGGCGATGACCGCGCCGTCGTGCAGCACATGGCTGAGTGGCTCCGCGACAACCTCAACCGCAGCGACGAGCTGGACGCGCGCGTGGCAGAGCCGCCGAGGGGCCCGCCAGAGCGCAATGGTGGTGTTGACGGCGACGCAGATGTCAGTCTTGGCGCGTATATTGCTCTTGTTGCCGAGTGGCATGCGAAGAATATGGAGATGGTCGACTTCATCACGGGCCGTTGTGTCAACAACAGTGGACTGTCGACATCTCCCCCCTCGTCTCCTAACAGCAGCACCGACGCGAACAAACCCAGCTCGAACGCGTCGGCCGTCGCGTCGCCCAATGGAGTAGTTGGCGCAGAGACAGCATCATCGCCGACCGACTCGGCCATGGAAGATGCACCATTGTCTTCGACGCATCAACACCAGCTCCCCAAACCTAAAACCATCAACACCACCACAAAAGCCCCTGGTTCTCATCGCGAATCCCCCCTCTCCGCGGACCTCCCATCCCCGCCGCACAGCAAAAGCAAACCTAAAACCCCAATCCTCATCCTCCCCACTTTCACCCTCAGCGCCGCCAATGCCTGGGCCGCCCGCATTCCCATCGCCGACGCCTACTCGCCCGCCGACCACTGGCAGTGGCTCGCCACGCTGTGGCGCGGCATCGTTGGACCGGACGTGACCGTGTACGTCGCCGACAGCCCGAACCTGACCCCATCATCCTCATCGACCGGTGCTGGCCACGGTGGGCACGCGGCCCCGAGCTCCGCGTCCACGCCTGCGTCGGGTGGTGGCGCCGGCGGGATGGTGGGCGGCATGCAAATGCCGACGCCGGGCCTCGGCCCCATGGGCGGAATGGCGTTTCCCGCGCGGCCGGTCGAGGTGCGCGAGGAGGGCGTAACAAGATGCGTCGTTGTGAGGAGGGAGCGGCAGGCCAGCGCGGCGGGCGTTGGGAGCCACAGCCAAAGCCAAGGAGAGGCCGGCGAGAAGGGCATGGGCATTGACGAAAGCGCGCTCCGTCGGCTGGGCTTCGAGGTCGAAGAGTTGGTGCGATGTTGTGTGGGTAGGTAGGTAGGTATGTAGGGAGTTGGGGGAGTGGGGTGGAGTGAGGGAAGAGAGAAATACGGGGCGATGCAGTGCGTTTTCAGTTCAGGCGTCAAGCGGCCAGAGAAGAAAGCAAAGCAAAGAAGTTCGGGCTCTGTCATTTCATTTATTCCATTTCATTTCGCTTTTCCTTCAATTCTTGCATGGTCAGATAGCCGGAGAGTTGGATGGGGATCCTGGCTGAGCGACCAGGCAAGACAACTCTTTTCGTCCATCCTTTGGCCATGTAGACAGACTGCGGCGTTCTCGCTTGAAGGGCAGGGATGGGATCAAGGCCTCCCAAGAGGTCGGGACACAAGCAAGCGGGGCTTTGGATTGTTGTATGTACGGGTGAGTGAGGCGCGTTGGGACGGCAAACAGGCAAGCAGGCAGTCACACTGATGATTGGTATGTACATTTTGAGATTTTGATGTATGAATGGTTGTAATGCGGCGACCTCTGATCCTTTTGTCTTTTAATGTTGCATCGTGCGTGCGCAGGCTTGTTGCGCCAAACCATCTCCTACGACGATGGGACGTCTCCCTCCGATTACAGCCGGACAGTGCAGTACTGACAGCCAGCTAATTCTAGATGTACTGCAAACCTCGACACATCCTCAGCTTCACATGGGCTAATCAACCCTGTTCCCATTCTCTCGCCAGTGAGACTCGCTCGCTTGTCCCTCTTGCCCATCACAGCAATCCCTCCCCACCTTGTCCATTTTCTACATTTCCTCCCTCACTTGCTCAAGGGAATCGTGAGTGTTATCGCCCCCGCCACTTCCCACTCGTCAAGCCGCTGATGAGCGAAAATCCCACCCCAGACGACTGGATGGTGGTGAGGCCGTTCCAATTTGTTTCGTCGACGAGGCCGCGCCCGACGAGGCCGAGCCATGCAAATGTCCACGCGAAGCCTAGGCAGCGGAGCCACAGCGGCGGCGGCGGGGCTGTTTCCGTTTCCCCCTCTTGCTGCTGCTTCTTCTTCTTCTCCTCCTCCTCCTCCTCCTGCTCCTCCTCCTCCTCGTTCTCCTCCTCTCCACCTTTCCCCTTCCCCCTTTTTTCGTCCTTGACGACAAGAACCACGCCTACGCGCTCGCCAACCCACTTGGCGGCGTCCTCAAGCACGAAACCCACCTCCTGCAGCAGAAAAAATAGAACCGTGCGGGGGAAGCGCGTCGCAGGGAGGACGGCCTTGTTGGCGAGCCAGTGGAACAGCGCCGACTGCAGGAAGGCGATGCTGGACTGCAGGTGGCGAGAGGCGAAGGAGCCGCGGGGGAGCTGCAGCACGTTGCGCGCGAGGACCAGGCCGGGGGCTTGGAGGTACTGCACCAAAGTCAGCTTTCGGATATGGCGTTTGTAAGTTTTGTCTTGGGCACAACACATCACATACCCTCCGCATGTTCTGATGCCACGTGCGACCCCAGAAGCGGCGCAGGCTGTAGCACTGGGCCAGCGGCCCGCACAACGGCACCCACTGCTGCGTGTCGGTCCACCAGAGGCGCGTCGTCAGGCTCAGCGCGCAAAAGGCCCAGTACGTCAGCTCCATGAAGGTGGCCGTCTGGAAGCCGGCCAGCAGCACGCCCAGCGCTCCGCGCCATGCCGGCATCGCGGCCAGCTTGTGCGTGCCGTGCGCCGTCAGCGCGCTGAAGAGGCACGTCGCCACGTCGTGAATGAGGTAGAGCTGCAGCGCGCGAGACAGGGCGCAGCTGTAGAATTGCGAGCGTGGGAAGCTGCGTGGGATGTGCGGCGCTTGGTACGTCCAGCCGATGCCGCGCAGGCTGCGGTTCACTTCGGAGCACCAGTAAAATTTGTTGAGGGGCGAAAGTTGGGAATAGGCATATATTGGGGTGGTGGTGGTGGCCAATTGGCCGTTTGCGCTCTTGTCTTTCCCTTGCTCTTCTGCTTCCTCCCCGGACGAGACAGGAGATGGCGGTGCGTTAACTACATTCTGCTGCTTGAAATAAGTGAGTCCGCGCTGTTCAAAAGGCGGTTTGATGCGCGCATATTCAGTGAACGGGTCCTTGAAAGTGAGCAGTACGCTCTGGCTCATCAAGACGTAGATGGTGGCTTGAGCATGTCAGTCGGGTGGCGCATGCGAGGATCGCCAGGGAACCTACAGGCAGAAAAGCCAAAGTCGTCGGAACGAACATTGCTGCGTGGGACAAAAAAGACTACGGAAAGAAAGAGAGCTGCGGATACCAGACAGACGGCAAAGCGGAGGCGCTTTGGGAGAAAAGAGGCAATCCAGAAGACGACGGGCTCGAGGACCGAAGCCACAGGCATGAAGGTGATCCATTGCAGCATCGTCACATAACAATGCATGGGGCCGGGGGCGAAGGTTGACGAGGGTCCTTGTGGAGGGAAAGAAGCTTGAATCAAGAGCAGTGTAGGTCAAGTTTTATAAGGTTTGCGATGCGAGGACGACAACAAGAGGACGCCGGGACACCCCGGAATGGTAGCACAAAGATCTGGTATCACTTCAACGTGCCGCTCGCCCTTCTGGCACGGCGACCTTCGGGCTTCGGACGATGCACACGACATGTATTCATTGGTGTATACGACGTCTGCCGGCCCTCGTCAGGCGTGTCGCGACGCTTTGGTTCGTCTTCTGCCCCAATTCGGCAACCTGCGCTTCGCGTGGCCTCTACCGGGCGCCACGGGGTATGACATGTTCCTGAGCCAAAGTGCGGTGAGATGGTGAAGGCGAAGGTGAAGACGGCGACGGAGACGCAGACGGACGGCAGCTCACGGTGATGGTGATGGTGATGGTCACGGTCATGGTCACGATGCGGATGCGAGATGCTGCGAATATGATGCATGCGATGCGTGCGGAGTGAGCAGGCCGGCCTGTGCGTCTCCACACAGACTCCTCACGACCACCACCTCCCGTCTCCCGTCTCCCGTCTCCCGCATCCCGTCTCCCTCTCCCATCACTCTCCAGGAACACCCTTCATCCGCCTGCAACCACCCCCTCCCTCCACGATGAACGTTGTCCTGGGTCGGTCCGCGTCGCAGCCACTGCCCGTCCCAGCCCAGGGTTGCCAGCCGCGACGTCACAGGCTGGCCGTCGAGCTAGAACCGATGCGGCCCCGTCGCTTTCACATGCCAAAGCCACGCCTATGCCCTGCCGCTGACCACGAGGCTCTCGCCCAAACCAAACCACGCGCGCTACATCCTCGACCGCCAGTCGTCCATCGGCCATCCACTTCTTCAGTCTTCGTCGTGCCGATATAACGACTCTCCCCGTCTCATCCCGTCTGCCGACTCGCTGCTCCGCCGCGCGCACATGAATTCGCCATCATGATAGGTAAACACCACTCCCACTGCCCGGCCTCCTGTCCGCTGCATCCACAATGCTAACTCTACCTGGAGACCACGTACTGGGACGGCCCTCGATCAAGTTCCGCAAGATCCAGGTCCTGGCCGTAGTGTCCTTTTGGTCGGCCTACTTGTACAGGTATGTTGCCCGTCCGTGTCTGCATGCTTCTCGCTGACCATGTTGTATAGGGGCAACCGCCATGGCCCTCCTGTTTTGCGGCGTCTGTCATCTCTCCTTTCCAATCGCCTGACGACATGGCAAACCGTCATCATCGCCCTGCTGTGGCTCTATGTGGCCCGAAACTTTGGCAAACTCGTTGGCCTCGAATGTCCCGAGCCTCTGGCCAATCTGTACTCGAGGTCGTATTTCCGAGCGACGTGGGTCACGACTGCGCTGGATGCTGGCTTTTGGTCTGCCATGCCCATCAGGCGCAAGTGGTTGCGCGACCTGTGCTCCGTGGTCTTTACCTTTTACTACCTCATCTGCGCCGAGCAGGCCGATGAAAAGGTACGCAAGGTCAGAGCCACGCTGACGGTTGACCACTTGCGTGTCAGCTGGGACAAAGGAACGACGCCATATCTCAACTTTTTGACAAACTTGATGCGCCCGCGCATCATGCGCTACCCTCCCCGCGCGATTCGCATTCCAAGACCCGCTGGGTCCTCCTACAAGGACCCCGTCCAGGGATGGCTGTACTTTGATGGTCCCATATCTGCCTTGAAAAGCTACAACAAGGTTGTGCTGGATATTCCCGGAGGAGGATTCGTGGCTATGACTCCACGGAATCACGACGACAAGCTCATGGGCTGGGCAGCCAAGACTGGACTCCCTGTCCTCAGCCTCAACTACAAAAAGGCACCCGAATATCCATATCCGTACGCACTCAACGAATGTTACGATGTGTACCACACGATTGTCGCCAGCCGGGGCCGATGCTTGGGACTGCCTGGTGACTCTGTGCCCAAAATCTTGGTCGCTGGAGACAGTGCCGGTGGCAATCTTGCCGTTGGAATGGTGCTTATGATCCTACAGAGTGGCACTACGGAGCACCGTCGCTGGCACGGTGAGCCGTCGCTCCCGCCTCCAGATGCTCTGTTCCTAGTCTATCCTGCGTTGGACATGAATATCGGCAATTGGATGACGGACGAGCAAATGGCTTTGATTAGGGATAGAAAAACTCGCAAGATCAATGACGGGATCCTACGGCGCAAAAGCGACGACTACAGGAAGCTCACGCCAAACACGCCGCATCACTCTGACGACGAGGAAGAAGATGACGAGCAAGAGACGCCTCCGGCCGACAAGTCTAAGACGGACAAGGACAATTCCTCGTCCAAAACCTCGACAGAGGCTCCAGCGCGATCCCCTTCGACGGCCATCGATCTCTCGGCAGCCCACACTGGGATCGACTCGCGAGCGCTGGAAGAACGCCTCGCCGAGTCTCCTTCTCTTTCCCAACGTTTGGCCGAGGCTCCCCTCACCAAGCCAAAGACATTCAAAACCCGTCTGGCCATGTCATCCATGATTTCCTACTTTGGTGACCGCATCCTCACCCCCGAAATGATGCGCGCCATGATTATCCTCTACATCGGGCCGCACAATCGCCCGGACTTTTCGACCGACTATCTCCTCTCCCCTTTGCTCGCCCCCGAGTCCCTACTCGTCAACATGCCCAAAACCTACTTTTTGACCGGCGAGCGCGACCCACTCGTCGACGACACCGTCATCTTCGCCGGCCGCATCCGCCAGGCAAAAGCAGCCGCCTGGCGCGAGCGCAAAGAGCTGGGCCTCCTCTCCGCCAGCGACGCCCGCGCCTTTGTCGACGAAGATCACGTCGAGGTGGTTTTGGTGCCGGGCATCTCGCACGGCTTCTTGCAATTCGTTAGCGTCTTTCCTGACGGCTGGCGCTACATTTCCCGCTGCGCACGCTGGATGCGCGACGTCGCCGACCAAATCGACCGAGACGCCTCTCGGAACGCGCGTTCTTCTTCTGCACAGTCCAAAAATGGCGGCGTCGGCGTCGTTCCCAAGCGCTCGGGCCCGCGCCACCACTTCCGCCGCTCCACGTTCGAGTCTTCGGGAGACGACGAGCGGCCCCTCGAGATGACTTTTCAGGGCAAGACGCAGTCGGGAGCGGCGAGCAGACATGTTGCAGCGACCAACGGCGACAACGTCTCGGCGGCGCGCGGCCGCCGCTCTCCTCTCGACGCGGACGACGTGTCGCCTAGATGCGCGCGGCGCCCGGAACCTACAGGCTACTACTATGAATACGCGAGTGCAGCAGGCGGGCGCAACGGCGGTGTCAACGGCCGCTCTCACGACGTGGACGAAGAAGAGGACGCAAATGCCGAGGCGAGCGCCACCGCAAACAACTCCACCAACAACGACTCCATCATCAACGGCAGCACCTCCTCCACCAACGGCAAAGGCAGCAGCGGCCGCGGTGGTCGCGGTCGCACGGCCGGCAGTGGGAACCGTCCGCGCAGGAAGAGTCTCGTCAGTCTGGCCAGCGAAGACGATCTGCTGGGGCGCCGCATGCGCGGGCTGACGGGCAGCCTGATGCGCGAGGCGGGTCAAATGTACGAGCCGGGAAGCCCGTAAAATGGTTGCTTTGTTGATGTCGTAGTATTAGTAGTAACAGCAGCAGTATTAGGCGTTGTGTGCTGGGCGTAGGGAGGGGGGGTTTCTTCTATCTTCCGTTGCTCGTTCGGGCTTTGTGGGTGGATGTATCCTGGGGATGTTTCCGCGTGCCGTGAGGTGGTTGTTTGGTACATCACACCCACCCGATCTGTCCATCTTTCTTACAAATCTTGCGTTACTGGGAGGATGGCGGGTGGGAGGGTAGGCGTCCAGGTTCAGGTTCAGGTTCACTGCTTTTGATGCCAGATTGTCACACATTCGCATCACTTCACCCCCCCCCCCGTTGGTCATTTTTAGAGCGTTTCTCTTTTTTGCTCTCTTTTCTTTTCTCCAATTCCCAAATTAAACCACATCCCACATCACATACACATGCTGGTGTGCAAGCGAGGTAGCAGACACAATAGATTACACAACTACGTTTAATGCATGTGCCAAATCACACTGACGTCAACTGTCACCCAGCCGCCTTTCCATACCGCTCCTCAACCCCTCGTCACAAGCGTACGTGCGTCGTGTTCGTCTCCTCTTGAGCCTGAATCGGCTGGGAACGGTATAGTATGTAGATGGAATAGTCGAGGGAGGTGACAACGCATTGATGATGTTGATGTTGATGTTGATGTTGACGTTGTTGATGTAGAGTCGCTGCGCTTGGTTTGGATTGACAAGGGAAGAAAGTTGGCTGTTTGCTCTACTCTACTCTACTCGCCCGACTGACTGACTGACTGACTGACAGCCTGACCGACTGACTGACAGCCTGACCGACTGACTGACAGCCTGACTGACTGACTGACCGACCACCCCCGCTTGCTACATCTACTCCTCCCCGGCCGAAAGCCGGTGCACCGCATCTGCCGTCGATGCGTATATGTACATTCTTTGCTCAAACACTTTGAGAATGGCCTCCTCCCCATCGGGATTGGATTCGGTTGGGATACGGCGTGGGGATTGGTGTCGTCACGTGCGTATCGTCCAGGTAGCTGATTTAGGGCGTTGACGAGCGAGATGGCGACATGGGTCGTCGCGTATGTCCAGTTTGCCTTTCTCGGCAGAGTGCTTGGTTGGTTGGCTGTTTCAGTTGGTCGTCTGTTTTAGTTGGTCGTTTGCTCCTTCACTTCGCCTCTTGCGTCTTCGTCCGGTAGTGTGTCGTATGTTGCGTGTTTATACTAAGGTGGCTGTGTCTATTGAGTTTCAGGTGATGGTATTGAAGTAGGGTATGCATGCGGGGTTTAAGTCAAAATGGAGGGGGTGTTGTAAGATAGATAGGTAGGACAAGCACGGTAGGTAGGTAGGTAGGTGGATGCGGCTTTGCGTCTTCGTCGAGAAGGAAAATATTAGGCACGAGATACATGGGACGGAAAGGGAGGGAGAGAGACAGGGGTTGGGTTTACGCCTCATGGCTTATCCCCTATCCCCCCAAAACTCAGGTGAAGACGTTTGACCCCTCCGTAGTTCCACTCTGCAACCCCGTCACCGCCCCCTCTTCTATTACCCGCCTGTCCACGCCCGCGCCGACGTCTCGCCAGAAGCCTCTGTCTCTCTCGCGGCCGCGCTCCGGCTCTATCTCTCCCCCCCTGTTCCTGCTCTTGCTATTGCTCCCCGCCTTTCTCTCTGCGCTGGCATTGCCACCAACATCCCTCTTCCATCCTTGCCCTTCCTTCTCGCTGCCGCCCCGACTTTCGCTGCCAGCCATGTCCTCACCCCTGTCCCTTGCCGCCCTCCCCAGCTCCAAACTACGACTTGGCGGATCCTCGGTCAGGGGCGTCGTTTCGCCCGCGTCGGGCACATCGTCGTCGACGTCGTGGTATTCATCGTCCATATCGGCGTACGCATCGACGAGTGCGTCATAGTACTTTTCTGTTGTTGATCTTGTCGAAGTTGTTGTGGATGAAGAGAGGGAGGCGGCGAGGGACGCCGTTGCGGAGCGTGGCATGCGCGTGGAGAGAACTTGGGCGATGGTATCGTCTTGCGCGTCTCTGTTGCCCGTGCTTGGTGAGGGCGAGGAAGTGTTTCGTGATGGTGGGAGCTGTGGTGGCTCAGCGTCATCGCGCGGGTGGATAAGAGGTGTCGGCGACGCTGATGGCAGTTTCCGCTTTTGCTTCTGCTGCTGCCGTCCACCACTCGCATCAACCAGCTCCACGTCTTCCTCTTCCTCCCCATCCTCGCTCATCAGAAGCTCGCGCTCCAGCTCGAGCAACGCGTCCACGGCACCGCCGTGACATCCCCTACTCGCAGCGCGGCGCTTCGCAGCTTCAAAGTCGGCTGTCGCGAGGGCGCGTGCCGTCGTCGATGACAAAGTCGAGGCTGGAGCAGCAGCCAGGGAGCTGTCGGTGGGCAGATGCTGATCTTGTGCAGTTTTGGCGGCGAGAGGGGGCGCGCGGGAGAGACCGAGGATGGGGGAGGGAGGAGGAGAGAGGTGGTGGCTGTCAGGAGAGGGGACAGCAGGGGAGACGGTGGCATGGGCGTGAGAATGGGTCGAGGTTGAGGATATCGTCTTGGGTAGATGAGGCGGCGGCAGCGGGAGAGGCAGCGGGAAGGGATGAGGGTTGCGGCTGCGATGGCGACTGCCACTTCGATTGCGTCCACGCGCGTCCAGACTCTTTGCTGACTGTTTGCGAGGAGTGTCCCCGACCTCTTGGACGCCCCCACCTTCTACTTCTCCCCCTGACACCTCCTGCAGCTCCACCGGCAACCCCAACCTCATCCTCAACGCCAACACACTCTCCGCACGACTGCGACTCTGCGCTCCCCGCGTCGACTGCCGCCGCCTGCGCTCGTGCTGCCGCGCCAGCTGCCGCTGATGCATGTGCAATTTACCATGCCACGCGTCGCCCTCGCCCCAGCCGTCTGCGCCAAGCCCGAGACTGAGACCATCGATGGGGCAGGCTTTGTGATGGTGGCGGTGGCGAGCATGGTTTGAGGACGGTGGGTCCCCGTAGAGCGCACAGACGCCCGGCTCGTCGTATTCAATGTCGTCTTCGCCGCCCGAAGCGGAAGCGGACGAGGCCGAGTAGAAATAGCTATCCCCGTCGTGCCATGAGCGCAGCAGGTCGTTGTCGGAGCAGCAGTGAGCGTGCGCAGTAGGGCTTTTGCTGCGAGCGCGGGTGCCGGAAAAGTCGATCAAGTCAGACTCGAGACATGCGGGCGGCGCGGTATCTGCGCGATACATTTCCGGGCGGCGGGGAACGTGAAGGGTGTCTAATGGTGGCAATTCCGCCACAGGCGGTAGAAAGGGGAGCCCAGGGGAAGCGGATGAAAAATTCGAATCGCTACGAGCATTCTTTGGCAAAGACTTGGCTGTCGACTCGGGAGAAATAGACGCCAATGGTGGTGGATCGGCCACAGTGGTACCGGTGAGACTGGGTTGCAGTTGTCCTCGAGTGCGGGCTTGTTTCGTGCGGTTGGGGTGGTAGTTGAAGGCTGCAGTCTGAGGGCATGTCAACATGGAATTGGCCGTGTGTTGCGATGTCTGGAGGTCGAAAGCTCTGAGGTTGAACAGGCGGCGCAGGAGCGTCCAGGTATAGGGCAGGTTCGCAACCAGGAGAGCCGTGCTGCTCTCTCTAGTGTACCAAAAGGTCCAGGCCTCTCCATAAGGATTGGTAAAGCTGTAGTACTTGTTCAAGATGGAAGCCAGAACAACAAAGATGCCCAGTCCAAATATGACGGCCAGGACGAGCTTGCGGTGCAGGGGCAGCTGGCTCCGGACAACCATTTGCAGCGCGAGAACGAGGAGAAAGACGTCCGAGGAAATATTGAAAACAGCATTCGTAATCAGGTGGTTGGTCGCAACGTTGCACTGAGGGTTTGGTGTCGGCACTGCCCAATAGAGGTCGAACGGCTTACACCATACGCCAAAGTAGAGAATTTCCATGACGATGAAACCCATGGCAACGTAGGCGTCGAGAATCTTGACAACAAAGTTTTCTCGGAGGGCGATTCTGTGAAGCCATCAGCAACATAGAAAAGTCGAGATCGCCTCAGGGCCCTACGTTAAAACATACGTCAAGCGGTAGTACATGATGAGCAGACAAGCCTTGACAGCCCAGATCGTCGCACATTGGCATTGCTCGACGACCAAGACGAGCTTGCTCCCAAAAACCCGCGAGTTAATGTCTGACGGCGTCAACTCCTGGTAGTCGAAGCCAGGAGGGAGAAGATTGGTCTGGGTGGTGGCCACAATGTTGATGACGACCAGTAGCGTCGTGTAGGTACACAGTGCGGCGAACATGAGCCAGTCGTCGATCTGAAGCCTCTTGATGTCTCCACGAAACAACAGGGTGCGCGAGACGAAGCGGGCAATGGCGACGACCATGACGCACGAGTACCATATCCAGGACTCGGCGCGGAGACAAAGGCCCATGGTGGGCTCGGGCACGGTGGGCGGAGAAGCTTGATTGAGCGGCTCCAAGGAAGGACGAAGACCAGGCGGAATGGGCGGACGCTACGAATAACTGGCGTGGGATTGATTCTCAGGACTTGATAAGAATATCATGGTAGCATCGACAAAAGAATTGACGATTGCAGGAGTCGGAGGGTGCAGAGGGAGCCAACGTGGAATTGAAAGAGGTGGAGAGAGAAACCAAGAGTCAACCGAGAAGGGGCAAAGACCGAAGGAGCAGGGTAGCTGATGAAGCAAATCCGAAGAAGCTTTTCGTGGGTACGAGGGAAAAATGTTAACCAGCCAAGACCCGTCCAGCAACGGAGCCACACCAACGGAGAGGACGAGATTCAAGCAAATAATCGATTCTGGGGCGGAGAATTATGAAAGTAACGATGGGCGCATGGAGGGCTAGATATAGGGTTGCAGCTGATTTACGGGACTGGCGGTGCGGTGGAACGCCTGGAGAACGAGGCCGCCGAGCAATGGCATCGAGGACGAGGACGAGGACGCGGACGCGGACGAAGACGAAGAAGGGGGAGGAGTCGTTTGTGTATGTGTGTGGATGGATGCCATGGCGGTAAAGAGTTTGCCGATAAGGGCGCGCTGTCCCGTTGCGGCGCCATCTGCTTGCTGGTGTCAGCGAGAGCTGATGATGCTCTCACACGTCCAGGCGGGCAAAGGTCCAGTGCCGTCAGTCTGCAACACCCAACCACCAGGCTCGAGAGCGCCAGGCCCAAGCCGGTTTGCTATTCAATTCGTCTCTGGCGCCCTTGCCTCCGGTTGGACTGAGCCCCAGACGCTACGCTTACGAGCGACTCAGGCCCCCCGATTTCGTGACTGTTGCTGAGCCACAGCCTCCCACCTGCCTCGCCGCCTCGATTCGACCGTCGCCGGCGTGTTTTGCTGCAGACTCGCGCTTCAAGCCGCCAATCCACGTGCCCCGTTCGGTTCTGGGTGCAACGTTACGACGCCTGCGTGGCTTTACGGATGCCTGCGTTCCTTGCCCTTATGCCTCGGGGGGCTCCTCCTTGCCTGGTTCGTTTGCCCGGCGGCTCTACGTGGCTGTGCTGTGCTCCTAAACACCAGAAAAGACCGGCACGCGAGGGGTCTGTTGAATGTACGACTGTGACATGCTGCCTCAATTAGGATATCTCGCATGCTTTCCATTTTCCATGTCGGCCTGCCCGTGCTTCTCCTTTTGTGCGCCGATTTCCCCAATTCGGTTCCAGCCACGCGCGCGTGCAAGCTCCCCTCGCTGTGTTCCCACGCCCCTGGCAACCCTGTTCCTGTAGATGGAGCCAAAGCAATGGGTCGAGCACGCCTATGTCCAGTATGCAGGGCGTCTCGGGAATGATGCAGGGCTGGGCGGAAAGAGCAAAAAAAAAAAAAAAAAGAGTCGCCATCTTCTGCACTCCCAACCGGGTAAACGCCTTGTTTGCGCCCAGACTATGAATCCTTAATTTCAGGCTCGCTTTCGCAGCCGCGCAGGTACACTCTTAAAATGGTGCGGCTGTCCGGTGATCCTCGGCTCAGTGTTTCTCGTCGCCCTTGGCCTTTTCAATGTACTCTTGGTCGGCCGGCTCGTAGTCGCCGCGAAAGATGACGCTGGCAACGTCGTCCCTGGCCATCCACATGGTGAGCTTGAGCAGCTCCTCGCGAAGCCGGTTGACCGCCTGAGGATCCATGTTGGTCTGTGCAATGAGGTCGGGTAATGAAACTGCCCACCGTCAGCCTTGATGCACCTCTGATGACTTATTGTGCTTCAAGAAGCCTTACCAAACAGCCGCAGGAGATGTTCCCCACCGTAGATCTCGCACAGCGATTTGCCCGACACGCTCGTCTTATCTCCGGGTTCCTTTGGACTCTCGATTCTCTTATGAATGTCGAGGTATTGGTCGCGCTCGAAGCGGTAGAGCAAGATGCGGCCCAAGGCCTTGTTGAAGTATTCCTTGACGCCTTGAATGACCTCGGCCAGAATATCTGCGTCGGCGCTGCCGGGAATACGCTTCTCCTTTTCGTGTTTGTCGTACTTGTTAAGGATGGCGTCCACTGAACATGCGCTTGGAAGTTGGATAAGATGGAGGTTCTTCGTGATTTGCTCCCAGTCGTCAACGAGCAGAGACTTAAGCTTGTCGGGCATCGGAATGCGGACAGCTGGCCTGGTGCGGAATGCTTCCTCCTAAGTACATCATTAGCCAAAGCGTGATAGATTTGCGCAAAAAGGAAGCAGGAAAAAGACAGTGACAAGGCAAACAGGCGTGAGAAAGGAATACTGAATGGGGAGGTCGAGATTTCCTGTTCCAATTTTGGAGAACGGTTGAGTGGGCATCCTCGGCGGTCGTGGTTTTTCTGGCTCTCCTGACACCTTTGGGAGGACCAGAGGGCTCATCACGCTCCTCGGGCTCTTCGAGTCTGACACGCTTTCCTTTGCCATTGGCAGTGACCTTCTTCCTGGCAGGCTTCTTCCTAGGCGGTTGTTTGCGCGGTGGAAGTTCAACTGCAATGTTGGTATCCCGGTCCCAGTTTTCGAGAACCTTGACGTATGGTTGCTGTGGATAGGCGCAGGCAAGCTTCATCCCTTTCGGCGACCGAGGTCCGTCTTGAAGCTGCTGGTCTCCTTCGTGCTTTCGCTTCAAGGTCGTAGAGTTGGAACTGGGGGCCTTTGAGGTGGCAGACTTCTTGGAGCTGGCAGCACGGGTTTTTGTGCTGGTGACATCGCATGGTAGACCCAAGGATTCGGCCTCTGTCTCGGCCTTGGCTTTTGCTCGCGTGGAAACCATGTTGGCGGATGCAAGAAGACGGGAAATTGAAAGTGATGAGTCAAAGAAGACGAGTTGATTTTGCGAAGAGAGTGCAGACGTGGCGGAGATTTAAAGTGTGCAGTGGAGCTGACGAGAAGAAAGACGGAGGCAGAGACTCCATGGCAACAAAACAAGCAGTACAAGCGACAGTGTGAAGTGAAGCGAAGTGAACGGCAAGGAACGTGTGAATAAGTAGAAAAAGCTCTTACCCGTTCAATCTCAAAATCGCGTCCCCTCTTGCGGCCAGCCAGGCTGGTCGAGGCGGCGGGCGTGTCGCGGCCCTCACTGCCGCGCGTAGAGCTCATGTCTGTCACCTTCTTCTTGTGCGAAACAGGTGCGCCCTTTGCCGCCGTGCTGCTTCGCCGAATGGCTTCCATCTCCTTGCGCAGACTTGCCGCCAGCTCACGATTCTCGTCCGTCAGCTTGCGCAACCGGTCTTGCGGGACCCAGTCGTCCCATCTAAGAGTCTGGCGTCAGTCGTTGCAACACTTGTGCCGCCGCAACTGGGTGCAATGAAAAATCTTTTTCTGAGCGCGACGACTGCGCCCACCACCATGGATGACGGACACTAGTGCGACGGTGCAAGAGGTGAATGATGATGGAAAGATGGACAAGTGATGTGCTCGCGCCGATGACAGAAGTGATCCAAGGGTGGCTTGAGGAGGTAGACGCAGCAACTCACGTGGCTTTCCAGCCCTTGTAGTGGACCTTGTATTGGTACGCCGACTTTTTGTCGTTGGGATCTACCTGCTTGACGTCGAGGACCTTTGCTTCGTAGAGGAGTTCGTGATGAAAGCATAAGGCCTTTTCATCCTTTTGAAAGTAGGGTTGAGACGAAGGCGCCATGGTTGGCCACGAAACGAATGGTGTGATGTGTGATTACGGAAAACGATGGGGTGATGGAAGCAGCCACCTGGCAAAAGTGCTTCCTCGGACGAACGTGCGTGTATACGGCGGGTTTCACGTGGTGACGACGGGCTAGGGAAGGAGGTGGTGAGTTTGGCGCATTGGCGTCTTAGCTTGTCCGTCCCGGCGCGTCGTCCATACTTCTCGCTTGTGCCAACGCGTCTCCGGGCCACCAAACAATCAACTCTGACCACGGAGTACCCTCAACGACGCCGGCTGTCTCTGCTCGATCCGATCCTCGCCATGCCGCACACCGAAACCTCCATTCTCTCCAGCTTTCTCCTCCGGCCCGCCCCTCTGACCAACGTCATCACGCTCCAACAATTCATCGACCTCTTCCCGCGCTCGCAAAGCGCCAATCCCGCCATCCCGCGCCTCTATCGCGAACTCCAGCACCAACGCGCCATCGATATTGACGATGTGAAGCGATATATTGCGGGGGAGGCCAAGCGCGGCGAGCAGCAGGCGCGCCAGATTGCGCGACGTCGGAGAAGGGAGGAGAGAGGAGAGCTGGAGGCGGCGGGGCTCACGGCCGACGAGCGCCTAGAAGTCCAAATTGACGAGGACATGTACGGACCCTCAGGAGCAGCGATTGCGCGTCAATCAGGCAAGAGGACCATTGAAGACCTGTTGCAGGACATGGAGCAAGCCGAACATGATCTGGACATGGAAATCGAGGAAATTGAGAAAGAAGCTCAGGAAGTACTCGGGGATATCGCGAAATCGGTCGATGACCTGAGCGATCTACGCTATGGAAAATTCCCCAAACCTGCCGCTGGAGGAGAGTTGGGCCAAGGCACCATCGAGACACTCAAAGAATTGCGCGCTATATGCGCCCAGGTTGGCGCAGACTGAGCCACTGGTCTCAGAGACGCTCGAAACCCGTCCGCAACGACAAACCACAAGCGAATTTCTTGCTAGCTCCAGCGAGAGCGATGATGTACAAAGTCTACATTCGAGAAGCATTAGTTCTACAGACTTGGTGAACAGCGCACCGACAGCCAAACTAGTAAGCCCTTGCGATATCTGATCACCAGAGAAGAGATATCATACCGCCACGCGCTCCTTTATCAAGCAAAGACGCCCAGCACATGGATCGCCACGCCAAAAGCGGAAGCAATGTGTCATCTATAAAAGCCTCTCTATCCTCTTCAAAGACCGATCAGTTCGTCTTCTTCCGTCTGCTACTTGTCCTCCGTACGAGTTTGGTGGTTTTCTTAGGGCTCGTGAAAAGATTCAGAACAAGACCGACAAGTTCGAGAAGAATCCAAATGACCTGGATAAAGACTCTTGCGGCATAGTCTTTGGTGCTTAAGACTGGGGCGTCACCTCTGATCATTTTGGTATCGACGCGGTCCCAAGGAACATTACCACCAAAGCTGTCGCATGCAATATTGATGCCAGAGAGGAAGCCGTCTTCGTGGAAGCCGTACCCGGTCCACGCTCCTGCGTACCAGACCCCTCGTTTTCCCTGGATCTTATGAAGTTGTCCTTGGTAATAGACGGCATTGGCAGTGTAGAGAGGATGTGTATATGGCATGTTTGCTATGGCACGTCAGCAACGGGAAAGAGAGTTTGTTTACGACATGGCCGTACCTTGCGTCAACTCTGGCTTTGGGGGGTGCGGCGGATTCATTGTTACAAGAACGTGGCCGTATTTGGAAACTGGAATGTGCTGCAAAATATTCATGTTATAAGTCAAAGAGACAAGGCCGAGGTTGCCCGCGGAGCCGTTGGACGCGCCGGGCTTTTGCGAGCTGGTCAAATAGTTCCATGCAGACCACGTCGCGCGATTACGGGGCATGAGCTGAGGCTTTGGTCAGCGGGAAATTCGAGGAATTGGTATGGCATACGCACCGAGATGTCCGAATGAAGATATGCTCGGTTAAGGGTCGTGTGAAAAGCACCAAGTATCTTGAGCTCCTCTGCTGAGGCTGACGGGGCTATTATGTCCCATGCCTGGTCCCCATGGCATGCCAGCAAGACGTGGTCAAACATCTGCTCTTTGCCCTTGGCAAATCTGAGCGCAACCTTGCCTTCAGAAGTATTTCTAAGACTCCTGACTCCGCTGGAGAGATGGACGCGATCGGGGGGAAAGTCCCGCATCACGGCATCGATGTAGTTCTTGGATCCTCCCTTGACGGTCATCCAGGCAGGGCGCTCAGTAATGGTGTTGAGCAAGTGGTGATTCCACAGAAATCGAATCAGAGTGACGGCAGGAAAGTCGAGGGCACACTTGTCTGGGCCTGTGCTCCAGACGCAGGCCGTCATAGGAATGAGGTAATTGTCCCTGAATGCTGCCGAGTAACCTTCGCGAGCGAGGTATTCGCCAATGCTCAGGCTCAGGCTTACATGGGACTCGTTTCGGAGAAGGTCTGGCGCAAACTGATTGAAGCGTATAATGTCGAATATCATGCGCCAATGAGAAGGGCGAAAGAAGTTGGAGCGTTGCGCAAAGACGGCATTGAGAGAAGTGCCTGCCCATTCAAACTTGCCCTGGTCTCTCGATATGCCAAACGTCATTTCCGTCTTATTTGTCTCGACATTGAGCTGCTTCAAAAAGGCTTGGAAGTTTGCTGTTGCAGAGCAATCAATACTGGGCTAGCACACGGAGCTCTGGGGTTACCAACGGTACGTTGCCGTATTCAGTACAATGAAGCCGGTATCGACAGGGACGCTTTCGTCGCCATGCTTGAAGTCGACCGTGTTAGTGTGACCGCCCAAGCGATGACTGGCTTCGAAAAGGTGGACTTCATGCTCCGTGTTGCGCAGGGCATACAGCGCGCCAATGCCCGTCACGCCACTGCCGACAATGGCGATCGTTTTGCCCATGGCGCAAAAGTGAAGAGGTGGGAGTTCACAGGACGAGCAATGACATCATCGATTTGGGAGAAGAGTCTGGTCCAAGAGGGCAGCGGACGGGCGAGACTGGACAAGTGAGCGAGCGGAAAGAGAGTCGGATGGTCGGATGGTCGGACGGTCGGATAGGCCAGGCAGATACAGGCACAGCTATGTATGTAGGAGTAGGAGAAAGCAAGAGGAATTCGACTTCGGTTGCGTCTTTGGCTAGGAGGAGACGGCTAGCTCGTCTGGCAGCAGCTACGGCGCGCCAAAGGACTGGCTGCAATCACCGAATCACAGTGCTGAGAGCCCTTGCCAAGCCATCTGCGTCGAGACGGGGCCGACCACCTGGCGGCACTCCAATCACTACTGATCGCTCTCGGACGGACATCCACAACCACTCCAACCACCCGCACTACTGCTCCTTCCGGTCATCTCTACCCAGGATCCTTTCGCCCTCTCCACTCCAACTCGACAAGCCTCTTGCACGTAACCCTAACCACGTCCTCGACTCACCCGGCCCTCGTCCAACTGCCCATCTCCCCCATCTCCCCATCAACGGCATCATGACCGACATCCTCGACTCGGAGGCCGGTTCGGAGCGCTTCGCCAGCTACGAAGCTGAGCTCAAGCTCGTCCAGGCCGACCTCACGCAGAAGCTCGACCAGATCCCCGAGTTGGCCGGTGAGCCTAGGAAAGCCGCAATACGCCAGGCTGAAAGAGCGCTGGAGGAGGCCAAGGAGCTGGTAATCTTGCCAAAATTGCAAAATGGCGGCGGCGCAAACGACTTGGCTAACCAGGAAACCAGCTCGACCAAATGCGCATCGAGAAACCCAATATCCCCGCCCCGGCCAAGAACAAGGTCAACCAGCGCTTCCGCAACTCGCAGCATGACATTGACGAGCTTGGCCGGAAGCTCAAGTCGCTCTCGTCAGACAAGCGCGCCCTCTTTGGCAACCGCTACAAGGACGACCCCACGCACGATGACCAGCTCGAGCAAAGGCAGCAGCTTCTGTCGGGTACTGACCGACTGGAGCGCAGCAGCGGCCGCCTGCGCGAGTCGCAACGCATTGCCTTGGAGACTGAAGATATTGGGCGCAACACGCTGAGCGACCTGGCCGCGCAACGGGAGACGATTGAACACACGAGAAGCAACTTGCTCGAGAGTGAAGGTTACACAGACAGGAGCATCAAGACTTTGCGGGGGATGGCTCGTAGGTACAGTCTTCCCCTTGTCCTACAAGCCATTAGAGTATTCCCAAATCAACGTGCTGACGCGCTCTCAGGATGGCTACGAATCGGATAATTACCATTGCAATCATCTCGGTCCTTGTAATCCTGATCATTGCCGTCATTGTAAGCAAATTCAGGTAATGTAGTTACGAGCCCAGAAGGCGTTTTGGGAGGTCGGTCACGAAGTTTTTGCCCTGTTGTTGGCAGTGGCAGGAGTTGGGGGCAACTGTAATCATCATGTCACCTTATTTGCGCACAAAGCTTATACCCTTCCTTTGCTGCATAGCAATTGGTCATAAAGGCTGAATTGTCTCTCGTACAACGTCAGGGCTTGACTTCACAAGTGTTGGTCGCAGTCGGCACCTCGTGCGCCAAAGTCCGAGGAGGATGCAAGAACGACCAGATTCCAAGGCACCCATATCTTGATCAAGCATTCCTGTCTGCTCTGGAAATCGGACCAACAAGAGAGTGGAAATAGAAAGGGCCGTTGATCATCAGACTCCTGCCGCGCAACCGTACAGCTTTTGTGTCGATAGCGTCAACGTCCTGTGCAGGTTGTGTAAAGTCATGGAGGGTTGAGTGACAGGCAACCTGTGAAAAACTGAAAAATAGTATGGACTCCATTTTTGCTGCGCATCTGCTCCTTGAGGGGACCCGATAAGATTCTTCAAGAGATCTGAAGTTCTCCCACCCTCAACCAAAATGCCCGAACGATTCTCTCGAACCTCTGAATTCAAGGAACACAGATGCTCCCTTTGCGCGCTCATTAAGCACCTTGTGTGTCCCGTACCTGTAACGACGGCCCCCAACCAGCCATCGGCCAGCTCAACCGACCGACCTATCGTGGCTAGCGCACCTGCCACTATGCCGACTAACCGAGCACCACGCAGGGCACCGATGTCGCAACTCGACAATGTGTGCTTCTCTTAATCAGACAACCAGCGGCGATCCTGCAGGCTGATAGTTCAACCGCAGCAGCAGCCGTCATCATCATGCTGCCATCTACCTCCACGGACATTGCTGCAAGCCAGAACCTTTGACCCATCTCGTCGAGTGTGGGCCATCGCGACGACGAGGCCGAGGAGAGACGGCTGGAATCAAAGGAGCTTGGAAAATGGCGCGGGAAGATGAGGCGCTAAGGCCGCCAACGAAGATGATGACGGCGAGTGCCAGTGCCGTTGGGGATGATGGAGCGATGCCAACGACGCCTGGTGCTTGCTCGCCGGCAGCTCAAGAAGAGAAGAAAAAGACTGGTCAAGACGAAGAAAAACAACACCATGGCCTGTCAACCGACAAACCGCCCAACCTCTCGCAAACTGCATCTTCATTACCATCTCAACCCGCTGTTTCCTCGCCCCCTCAATCATCAAGTCACCACCGCACTCTGCCACGACCCCTCCGAAAGTTCTTCAAGCTCCTCCTCTCGCAATGGCTGATGTTCGGACTTGGTCTCGTATGCCTGCTTGCCTACCTCTTCCCGCATGTCGCCGCACACGGCGGTACCATCCGCTCCGAATACAGCATCCTGTACGGCGCCGTGGCCATCATCTTCCTCATCAGCGGGCTCAGCCTTGCCCCGCGGGCCCTGCTGGTCCACGCGCTCAACTGGCGCCTCCACATGCTGGTGCAGGGCTTCTGCTTCATCGTCTGTCCCGTGAGCGTCTACATCTTCGTGCGCATCATCGACGCGGGCGACTCGGCGGCTAAAATCGACCGCGCCGTGCTCGTCGGCTGGCTGCTCACCGCCTGCATTCCGACGACCATCGCCTCCAACGTTGTCATGACGCGCGCGGCCGGCGGCGACGAGGCCGCTGCCCTTGTTGAGGTCCTCCTCGGCAATGTGTTTGGCCCTGTCGTCAGCCCGGCGTGGACCGTGGCGCTGATTCCGCACAACGACCGCTTCGCCGCGTGGCAAGGCGACAGCGGCGACCTGACGGGCATGTATAGGAGCGTCTTCCGCCTGCTCGGGTTGAGCGTCTACCTGCCGTTAGTCGTGGGGCAATGCGTCAGGTGGGCGTGGCCGCAGCCGACTGCGTGGTGTATAGGACGATTGTATCTGGGCAAAGTTGGGACGGTGTGCCTGTTGTTGCTGATATGGTACGTGCTGCTCCATCCCGATTTTCATCGCCGTGTTCGTTGACCCTAAACTCCCCCAGGTCGTCATTTTCCTCGTGCTTCGCAACTTCTGCCCTGCAAGACCTCTCGACGCAGACCGTCGTCCTCGTTGTCTTCTTCAACATCGGCATCTACCTCTTCTGGACTGTCCTCTGCTTCTTCAGCGCCCGTCTCCACCCCTCCATCGCCCTGTACACCAAAAACATCGTGCGGCCATTTGGCAAGCAAGAGACTGTCGCCATCTGCTTCTGCGGGCCGGCCAAGACGGCCGCGCTTGGCATCCCGCTGCTGTATGCCATGTGGGAGAGCTTTGATACGCAGATGAAGGCAAAGATGAGTATTCCAGTCATTCTTTACACGACGGAGCAAGTGTTTTGCGCACATTTCTTAGTCGCATTGTTCAAGAGGTGGATTGCGAGAGATTCGAGGAAGAGGAGTGTGGTTGATGAGGATGACGACGAACCGGGACCGGAAATGCCGTCGGAAATGTTGCAAGAGCAACCAGCCCATACGACGTAAGAGCGTTGACACAGTCGCTTGACTGCTTCTTGGTCCTGTGGCTCTAAACGCGTCCTGTATGCTTCTGATTCTCCCACACTCTGCTTCCTACCAATCTCTTCTGAGGTGTGGTCGCTACCTTTTTCTTCGTCTTCTTGTGCGCCAGAGTCTTCGTTATCAACGGTCACCAGTAGGATCCAAAAGAGACAGGGGACGAGGAGAAAGTGACAGAAGCTTAAAAGGCAAGACTTTTGAGACGGAGATTGGGAAAATGCAGCACGAAGAAGAGAAGAGGAGGGACAAAACACAAAAACCATGGAACGCCCTAAATCGTCTGACTCTTCGCAAACGGCAACGGAGCTACCGGTTGTCTCGCTGTTCCCCAGCAGCAGCACCATCAGCATCAGCATCAAAACTCCCCGCCCTCGAAATACTCTCCTGGCTGAGAACAATCGTCCTCACGATGCCGCCATCACCCCTCTCCAGCTCCTTTGCCGACGGGGCCCCCACAATCTCCATCCCGTATTCACCCTCCCCGTCTTCTCCCCTCCCCTCCTCAACGTCGTAATCCCGCCTTCCTGGCACCGCCGTCGACGCCGTACCGCACCACCACGACGCCCGCCGCGAAGCCGCCCCCTCTACCCATCCTCCTCCTCCCACTTCAAAAACCCCCCTCTCCCCATCATCCAGCGGACTCACTACCCGCGTCCGTGACAAGCGACCTGGATAGCTAGCAGTAGCGCCTTCGACGCCCCTACCGTCCCCGCCATGGCGGCGGCGCGACCGCCACCTGGCCACAAAACTCGACAACGTCGTGCCCGCCAACCCGACCACTCCACGCGACGAGAAGCGGCTGGGGCGCGTGTTTTGCACCGTCAATGCGTGCGAGCTGTGCGAGTAGCGCGAGCGCGAGTGCGTCGAATGGCGCTGTGGCTTCTTTGCGGGGACGGCAACGGGAACCGGCGACGGGATTTGGCGGAGGAGCGACTGGAGGGCGGGCGCGCAGGCGACCCAGAGCCCGCAGTGCGCTTCGAGGTTGGTCCACACGATGCCGCGGAAGACAAGGAGCGTCCTAGGCGTGGGATGGCACGTTAGTCTGGGGCGGACTGGTTGGGTTGGGTTGGGT
>JAIFKG010000304.1:0-11286 GCA_020351975.1 Phyllosticta ampelicida | reverse complement strand
CTCCTCCTCCTCCTCCTCCTCCCCCTCCTACTGCTACTACTACTACCCATCTTCAACGCCCGACCATTCCAGTTCGGGCCACGCGACGCCATGCCCGCCCTCTTCCTCCATGAATTTGCGTCTTTCTGAGGACGAAGCTGCGGATCCACCTCTTCCAGCGATAGCATCGCGCGTATCCGGGACCTCTTCTCTTTTCGATTTTGTAGAATTTTACTAGGTTTCGTTTTCTTTTTTTTCGCTCCTTTTTTTTTTTTTTTTGGTTTGGTATGTTTGTGTGTTTGCATTCCGACGACCTGGTTTTAGGGTGTTTGTTCATTTGCCTTCCAGGTCTGCCTTGCTGAAGCGTCCCTGAAGTTCAGTCGAGGAGAAAGGGGTTCAAAAAGAAAAAGAAAAGAAAAAAGGACGAAACATAGAAGGAAAAAAAGGAAGAAGGAAAAAAAAAGGAAGAAAGAAAGAAAGGGGAAACGATCCAGTGACCGACAGATACTGACGAGCTAGGCACCGTCAATTGAAAACAGCGGGAACACACAATCGAGCATGCGAGCCGAAATACTTCAGTAATGAAAAGCCAAAGATGATGAAGCGACAATAAAACCAAAAGGGCGCACTGCAACGCCTTTGTCGAATACGCGCCACCGCGCCACCACGTGCATGGACTGTCCAGTCATACCTCCTTCTCACTCTTCCCTCGCTTGCTCTTCATCCACACCTTATCAATCTCATCTCCCGAACCTCCCATGCATGGCTTGGGTTCTCTCATTTACAGCCCATTACTACCACCAAAGCCGGATTCGAATCCGGTAAACCGTGGCACCTGCTGCTGCCGCTAATTCGCCCAAGACCTGCTTCTGGGCCGCCTCGTCAAACGCAGCTCCGGACGATTCAGTCGGTGGGAACGACAAGTCGGGCGCAGCGCCCGTCATTTCGAAGCCCATGGCCAAAGCGTTGTACTGGTCGCGGCAGCGTGGGTGTTGTGAGCTTAGTACGAAGAGGGCGGCGCATTTTCGTCATTAGGCACGCCACTGCTGCTGGTGCCGAATGAGGACGAGACGTTTTGAACGATAGCGTCCGCACCTTGTGTGTTGGGCAGAGACGTCGCGGGCTCCTCTTCAGCAGGCTGCGTCTCTTTAGCGGTTGGGGTCTCAATGATATCGCCTTCAGGAGCATCTTCAACACGCGGCTGGAGAGAACTGCCTCGGACCGAGGCAGCCGGCGGCGAGGACTCGAAGGGGACATTTTGCTGTTCGGTCTGCTTCGAGGGGATATTTTGGGCTTCGTCTTCGATGGATGGCGACGATTCCTCCTCCTCAACCTCGGCATCGTCCTTCTCGGAGGGGTGATTTTTCTCAATCTCGGCATTTTCAACCACGTCTGGAGCCAGTCCTTCGAACACGGTTTCCCGAGTGATAGTAGTGGTTGTCGTGACGCCATTATCCTGGACGATGGAGCTCTCCTCGCGAGCCGTTACGAGCGTAGCATCAGCGATGGTGGTGTCCGCCTCTAGCTCCTCAGACGCCTCAAGCAGGGCAGCGGCACCCTTTGGCGTGCCAATGGTCAAACCAAGCTCATCGTCGTCTGGCTGGGGCTCGGCGGGCACGATGACATCGTTATCTTTCTCGACGTCTTTTGGCTCCGCATCTTCCTCTGGACGCTCAGCAACAGCCTCGGCATCGACAGCACCGCTTGGAGCTTCATGGACGTCCTTCTCAGCCAAGACCAGTTCCTCGGCCGCGAGATCTTGAGCTTCACCGGTTGCATGCGATGTGACGAAATCCCACTCGCTCAGACTGACCTTGCTCACGCTAAGACGGCTCTGCTTGAAAAGCTGCATGTTCGCCAAGGGTCCTCCGTCGGCGGCCAAGGGCTTCAGAGCGGTTAAAGTCAGGCGCTCAGGGTGCTCGAACTTGCTACGGAAGGCCACTTTGACGCAGTGCCAGGTAGGCTTTTCGCGGCTCGACTTGGAATCGTAGTAGGGGTGCTTGGAGTCAAACGCGCTCTCGTCCGGTGCCGCCTCCTCGACGACTTCCATGATGCCCGCGATGCCGGGTGTTTTGCAGTTGGAATGGTAGAAGAAGGCCAGATCGCCCTTCTTCATCGACATCATGTTCTTCTTGGCAACATGGTTGCGGACGCCATCCCACGCCTCGGGTTCAGTCGCTGCCTCCAGGTCGTCGATAGAAAACTTGACATCTACACCATTCTCGATGCGAGACTCCGGCTCGGCCTTCATCAACCAGTACGCAATTCCCGTATGTGGGTCACGTTCGGTGACGGCAGAGCTGGCTTTCGCTTTCGCTTTCTTTTCATCTACCGCGGGTGCCTCTTCTGCAGGGGCAGTAGACTTCGCCATAGTTGCAGCTGCCTTTGTATCCTTGTTTGGGACATCTTGAACCTTGTTCGTACTCCCTGGTGGGCGCCCACGACGCTTAGGTTGGGGTTCATCGGCAGCAGCAGCAGCGGCCTCTGCATTACGTTTGGTGCCCTTGGCAAGGCCAGTGGCGGAAGTTTGTTCTGCTTTTACAGGGCGACCTACGCGTTTGGGAGCGGCAGCAGGTTTGGGGCCAGGTTCCGCCCCTGTAGAAGTTTGCGCCGTTGCCGCCGTTTTCTGGGCCGCAGGTCTTCCACGCTTCTTTGGTGCATCTGCAGATTTTCTTGCCGTTTTTGGCTTTGCAGTGGACGTGGCGCTCTTATCGGGAGGCTCAACGGCGCGGGTAGATTTCTTGCCCGGCGCTGATGCAGTCTTGATGCGCTTGTTCGGTGGCTCAGACGTTTGTTTGGCCTCTTCTTGTGCGGCTCGACCGCGCTTCTTGCTGTGTGGCTTTTCAGCAACGGCCGTCTCTGGTTTTGTTGCAGCAGGCCTCCCGCGCTTTGCCGGCGCAGCCACAGCAGGCTGATCGACTTTTGGTTCTGGCTCCACCGCCTTGGCAGCACGACCCCGTTTCTTGGGTTGTTCGCCCTCCTTCTCTGGCTCAGCCGCCTTGGAAGCACCCCTGCCATGGCGCTTTGGAGCAGATTTAACAGGCTTCTCTATCACTGGAACAGCAGCCGCGCGACCACGACGAGCAGGCGCAGCCGACTCCACCTTGGAACTAGCATTGTTGACCGGGGGCCTGCCGCGCCTCTTGGGTTGCTCGGGCTCTGCAGAAGCCTTCTCTTCGCTGTGGGCGCCAACCGCGGCACGTCTTCCACGTCCACGTTTCTCCACCGTCTCCTGTGGCATCTCCTCAACCGGCTCCGGAATAAGTGTAGACCTGCGATGTCGCTTCTTCGGTGCGTCCTTGGTCTTTTCCTCGACAGATTCGGGCTCGGATTTTGCGACCGGCTTGCGTCCTGGTCGTCCCTTTCTGGGCGCAGGCTCTGGAGCAGGAGCGATAGCAGGCTCGTCAGCGTCCTTATTTGCAGCTCGTCCACGTCCCCTTCCGATTGAAGTCCTTGCCTCTGGCTTCGACTCTTCGCGCGGTTCTTCGTGCGCAGGACCTCTCGTGCCGTTTTCCCCTTTGTTCTTGGGCGGGCGACCACGGCGACCGGAACTTGCAGGAGCAGGCGCGGCAGGAGCGGCGGAGGTAGATTTTGCAGGACGGCCGGGCTTCTTCTTCGTGGGAGGTTCGATCTCGGATTCGACGGCAGTGACGGCACCGCGGCGCGAACGCAGAGTCGATGATGTCGCGGCCGGCTGCGCGGTCGCAGCGGCAGCCTTGCGCTTCTTTGGCGGCATCGTAACCAGCTCTGACGCGTATTTCGTTCAAATATAGCGATATGCCTTCGGGGAACGGTCGTGTATGCGTAATGGATTAGAGAAATTGTTGATGACGGGTGGGGACTGAGTGCGGTACGCGTCTTGGACGTGGAGTTGTGTGGGAAGGTGTGGTGGGCAAGCCAGATGCAGCAAGGTCGCGCTGATCGATGGCCCAAGCTCCTTGGGTCCTAGGTAGGGTGGTCGGCACCTCTAGATCCCCTCCGCCGTTAGTCTGGGCAAATTGTAGCAGCATCATCGCCACAACATGGACTGTATGATTTGTTTTGGTTCTCGGTTCTCGATTCTCTCGAAGCACAATAATCGTGGTCAAAGGGGGTTATATGGCTGGATCAGCTTTTCCGGGGGGTTTCCGGTTAATCTGTCGACCACAGCGACTGGACCAAAACCAAAACGGGGACCACCAAATACAGTTGCAAGCGCAAAGTCAAATTCAACCAGCAACTTTCCTGTTTATGTTTCACAGTACCCAAGCCCGTTCTTTCCAAGACTCAACACACCAAAGATCTATGTTCACTAATTCGAGGCGAGACTGCCAAAATCAGCAGGCGAGCATGCGAGACAATGGGAAATACTCGAGGTTCCTAGATACGGGCATTGTGGAATCTGGTACTGCTCTGGCCCTGTCGCCTGACAACTCTCTGCACATTTTTGATGGATTGCTTGCTTTCACGATCCAAAATTTTGGGACAGAAGTAAGCGCGAACAGTGCACTAGGAAAGGGATAGTATCGAAAGGAAAGACACAACGAAATAAAGCGGTAGCTGGATGGACGGACTGAATTCACTTCAGCTGTTTATCCGAGGACGGATATGACCACAACCGGACAAGACGCCAATCACGGGCAGACGGAGCATGTCCCAAGCTGGTACGGACAGCGCGTACGGCGGGCAAGCAAAAGACGCCTCGTCCTGGGAGATTGATTTGTTCGCAAAGCAGCGCCACCCACCCAGACGAGGCAGGCGCGTAGTCGAGCCCTGTGGTGAACCGGGGAAACTCATTAACGATATGCCGTGTGACAGATTATGGAGAATTAAAGGAGAGCAACGGGTGACTAGAGATAGTAAGTGCAGGTGCTGCGTTGCGCGAAAGGGGACAGAAGCGTGATGTTTCTCGACTGAGTGCTTTTTTGTTCATTTCTCCGGTTTCTTCTTGTCGAGAGGTGTGGCGCCACGAGGCGACGGCGGGAGCGACACAACGGGAAGGGGGCTGTGCTCATGATAAACTGCAACGGCGACAAAGGGATGGATCATCGATATTGAACCTCCGTCGTGGAAATAAAAGGGAGGCCTGACGGTGATGGAAGAGGAAGTGTAGTGTTGGAACGATTGCGTGAGGGGAATGAGTGGGATATGCGGTCATACCAAGTGCTTCATTGAGGGAGACTGATCCGGAAAACTGATTTTGGCAAAGCCATGTATTTGAGAGGCGCATGCGACGCGGACGCATCATTTCGAAATCTAACCCCGGTGGCCCAGCATCTCATCAAGCGGCCAGCCACACCCTCGGCTCTCGTGGTTACCCAATACCCGTATGCTACCATGAGGGCATGGTAGGTAGGGCTGGCCACATGGTCGGGACCTATAGCATGCAGAGAAGGGGAGCGAGTAAGCGCGGACCGGGTGGTTGGTGTCGCCCGAGGGCGTACCAAAACGAGGGATGGGCCCGGTGTTGCGTTAACGCGCGTGGACAGCGACGATTGCCTGGCTGTGGCTGCGGCAGGCACCGTTTCGTCATACAGAGTGGTGGGTCGGCATAGGTTGCGCTTGGTCTGGCTGCATGAGGTGGCAGCATTACAGTGCCAACTTGGCGTGACGTAGGGGGCAACAACGTGGTCGGAGAATACATGGCGTCCTTTTTTGCAACCATGGGACGCCACGGATGGGCGTCAACAATCAAACATGGCCCGGCGAGGATGGAAGAGGAAAGGTCGCCGGTGCATGTACTCCGTAGGTATGACGAGAAGGCTGCAAACAGCACGGCGAAAAGCCAAGGCGAACCGAAGTCATGTCTGGTCAAGTCAATGCTCGCAAGCAGTGGCAGTGCCAATAAAGCGGGCATGGGGCTGGGTTACACAGATGATACACAAGCGCCCAGCTGCACGGGACGCCGTGATGAGAAGATGAGACGCTGCATGTCATGGTGGACCCCATGATGAAGTGAAATAGCCCATAGCTGCAAGGTACCCGGCCGTTGCCCGTTTGCTGCGGCATAGTTGCTTGTCCGGGTCTGACCTGCAGTTGGCGCCCTGCGTGCCCATGACCTGTCACAGCGCGCCAAGTAGACGACGACCGAGTTGACCGCGTGGAGCAATGGAGCTCTGCGGACTGCTTTGATGGTGCCCTGTTGTGGTGTTGCTGCGGCGCGGCAAATCCGACGGCCCCAGGCCGTGTTCCGACCTCCAGAGTGCTCTCAGTCGACGCACCATGCGCTGGGCATGAGGAACAGAGGAGCATCGATGCCCAAGTCAGACGAAGAAGCACGGAGGCGGCGTGGTTGGAAAGGCTGACGGTGAAGGAGACTTTATGTCGAGTGGCTAGTGGGTGGGTGAGGGGAATGATAAGCGGCGAATGGAAGCGAGGCAGTCGCGCGACTCGCGAAAGTGGAGGAGGGGGTGGGTGAACAACCCCTCGACCCCTCTTCTCCATCGTACTGGACCTCTCCACACGTTTCCCCTCTCACGCCTCGCAATCGACCTATACACATTCTTAGAAAATGAGTGACATTAAAGTGTACACCATCGACGAGGTGCGTGCATTCTGGATGGCATGGCCATCCCTCCGACGTCGGCGACCCCCTGCAAGTGCCAGTACAGTAGTCTGACAGCGGCTCCTCCCGCAGCCCTACATCAAGCTCGACTGCGGCCTCGGCGAAGCCCCGTACTGGGAGCAGTCGACCAACACGTTGCGCTTCGTGGACATCATCAAACAGCGTGTGCACATTGTTGATCTAGACAAAGGCCCCTCGTCTCACCGGGTGTTGACAGAACTCGACATCTCCATTGGGTACCGAGAGCGCGCATGTCTTGCTCTTGAGCAGTCACGATGCTGACACGCTCACTAGCACCACCGCACACATCCAAGGCAACGACGAGCACTTTGTTTTTGGCGGCAAACATGGTTACGGTTTTTTTCACCGAAAAAGTGGGGCGTACAAGTACATCCACAAGTACTGGAATGACGAGGAGGTCAAGTCGGGCAAAGAGAAGCTGTGAGGGACCCTCCCCGCGACATGTCGTTGATTGAGGGTAGACCAAGCTCATGGAACACTCTTGCGACATAGGTATCGCGGAAACGATGGCGCTGTTGACTCCGAAGGCCGCTTCTGGGTGGGCACCATGAACGATCCCATGATAAAGGCACCCACGCCTACCGGCACTCTCTTCCGTCTCGACCCCGATGGCACGCTCCACCGCGTCCTCGAGGGCGTACACATTCCAAACGGTATCAGCTGGACCAAGGACAATCGTACCATGTTCTTTACCGATTCGCCAAGCAAAACCATTTGGGCGTATGACTTTGACGCTGCCACTGGCAACGTGTCAAACAAGCGTCCCTTTTTCACCGTCCAAGAGGAGGCCGGCGTTCCCGATGGGCATGCGTGGGACGAGGAAGGCAACATGTGGTGCGCGGTGCATGGAATCGGAAAAGTTCTGCGCATCTCCCCACAAGGAAAGGTCATAGCAGAGATTCGGGTACCAACCAGGTGTCCGACGTGTCCAGCGTTCGCGGGCGAAGACTTGTACATCACAAGCGCCGCAGAGGAGGAGCCGGCAAAGTACCCTGAAAACTTGAAGTACGATGGCAGTATCTTCAAGGTGAACGTAGGGGTCAAGGGAGTAAAGCCAAACCTGTTCAAGTGGGCTGGAGAGGTCGCAGTATGAAAGACTTGAAGCATGGCAGTGGTTCGTGTAGGGTACCTAGGCCGCGGAGCAGGGAAGTGGGGCCGGTGTAGCCTCTGACAGAGCGAGGCGACGACATACATAAAGAAGCAAACGAGACCCAGGCGCTTCTAACAACAGGTGGCAGGCAGCATTCTTTCGCTGCACCATAATGCGACGATCAGCATACGCAAGTGTCTCCGCATGCA
The DNA here is from genome assembly GCA_020351975.1 of Phyllosticta ampelicida. Classification (NCBI taxonomy): domain Eukaryota; kingdom Fungi; phylum Ascomycota; class Dothideomycetes; order Botryosphaeriales; family Phyllostictaceae; genus Phyllosticta; species Phyllosticta ampelicida. The sequence continues at coordinate 3,443 of JAIFKG010000304.1, read as the reverse complement.
ACGTGTGGTGTCGCCTTTTGTTTTGCAACCTATCGGATCGGAGAGCGCAGCGTTGCGAAGTTGTTTTTGAGATGACGCGCACATGCAGAAGCTCTCGGCAACGCATGCCAGCTCACCGCTGCGCTGCACTGCACCGCAAGAAATTTCCCGCGTCAGCCGGATTGGAATGCTTGGATGAGAGGCATTCGTGGGCGGGGGGCAAAAGAAAGAAAAAGGCGACTCGCATCACCCACAGCATTGCTGCCTGCAAGAATGCTAGCACGTGGCCCCACGACATGTCCCACGCCAACCGGACATGTCGTACCCGGCTTGACGCACATCGACTTCGACTCAGCTGACCTCGGTCCCAGCAGCATGATGCGCTTCGGCAGATGCACAAGACCAGTTCAGTGGGACGAGGAGCGATTGCTCAGTTCCCTGCACATCGACGGGGTTTCCAGGCCACGTTAGTATGGATAACTAGACAGGCGTCGGAGCGTCTTGGTTGCCCGCATGGCAACTTGTTGGCACCACTTTCGACGACAACTGACGGTAATGAAGTCCAGGGGGGGGGGTATCGGCTTTTGCTCAATGGTTTCAAGCTTGATTGACAGATCCGGACTTTGGTTTGCGTGTGCGTCTCAAGGCTGGATTCGGGGGGTGATGTATTTGAAGTGGTTCCTGGCAGCGGAGCCGACGACAAAGCGTGCAACGGGCACTATGCGCAGTGCTGACAAACGGCAGAGTCTTACCGGACGACCCGAGTCGGTAACTATAACTCTATGCTGTGGCTTTCACCGGCAATCGTCCCGGGCGCGGGTGCTGACAATGACTTGGTCGTGATCGGCCTTGATAACCCCAAAATCCATAAAGTTGTTCCAGAAAACATCGAAGACGGCAGACGCACATGACTGTGTCTGGGGGGATGAACCATGAGCTTCGCACACGGACACGAAGTTGCCGCTTGGACAGGGGTGAACGAGTTGGGAGAGCGGGCAAAGCTAGTTGGATATCGTTGGAGAAAGCCGGTGGTCAATATCATTGGAACCCGGATCAAGTCCATATGGCGATGGCATCATCAAACAGGGAACGGGCCTAGGTAATGGCAAACAAACAACGCCAAGCAGCTTCGTACCAGCGATCTCGTTCTCGGAGCGGGACACTCCGTCGGGAAAGATGGCAAAGGTTGCGGTGGGGCATTGGCTGCAAAGCAAGAGATTGTGGCGCTTGTTGCTGTGTAAGTTGCATCAATGAAATTGGTCGATTGGTGGCCTGTCCGTGGCCCGAGTCAATCAGAAGCAACAGGCAGCAGGAAGGATAATTTAAAGCCACATGCCGGACAGATTAGCCCAAGCACGCAGGCTGGGCGGTGAGTGCGCAAGCGCAGAGTGTTTGGCGACAACGAAGAGGAGAAGGCGCGGCAAGGACGGAGGCTGTTGATGGAGGTTGTGGGGCTGGCTGACGAGGGAGTGCAGACGGGAAATTCAGGCCGCGGGCTGGCGACAGGGCGGATCGGCAGCTGTTACAAGGGAGCAGCCCGCCAGGAGCATTTGGTTCCCGTGCGGCTAAGGGCGAATTAGGGCAGGAGCTGTTGATCATGACGGGCGTAAAGGCGTGGGAAATTATCATTGCGGGAGTTGAAGTTGCGGCTTTGGCGGATTTGCACGGCTGCCACGCGACTCGACGGCAAAAGGGTCTTTAGTCTCGAGCTGCCGAGTGGCTGGCTCGGCGGCTGCGGCTAGATGGACCGTTGACAAGTCGACGGGACCGGAGTCCAGCCTCGGTGAGTGGATGGGCGGATCCCAAAGGGGCGGTAGAGGCAGAGAGCGTAGCGGCGGTGGACCCTGAAGGAGTCGAGCAGACATGGTTTTGATGGCGTAGATTGCAGGGAGGCGGAGGATGCAAAGCACGACATTACTCTGGAGGGTGGTGGCGGCGGCGGCGGCGGCGGCGGCGGCATCTGTGCATGCAGGACGAGATGACTTGCACGAGCACCAAGGGTGAACTGGGAGCTGAGGGAGTGGGAGTGGGAGTGGGAGTAGGAGTTGGAGTTGGAGCGGGAGTGGGAGTGGGAGTGGGAGTTTCCAGCAAGGGGGAGTGGAGTGAAGCGCCGGCGGCCGAAGGGAGCCTGGCAGAGCAGTCACAGGGAGAACCGTGTCTCTGCGGTGGTAGGGCTGCGAGGTTAATTTCATGGTATTACGAGTTGTTGGAACCTGAGAGATGGAAGGTCGAAGCACCGAGGGGTTTGGGTCGTGGTGATGAGCTAAAGGGACGGCCGAGGGGCAGGGCTGATGAGTAAGCGACAAGCACCAGCGCAGCTCGTGTAGCTCGTGTACCTGCCTGACGTGGGCGGCGTCGGCCCGCCCGCTCGGCTCACAGCAGACGGGCAGGCGGACAGGCGGGCAGGCGGGCAGGCGGGCAGGCGGGCAGGCAGGCGGGCAGGCTGGTACTTGTCGAAGGGCTCTCTCTCCCTGCTCCGCTGCGCTGCTGCTCCCCTGCTCCCCGGCGTCCCTGCTCGGCGCTCCGCTGCTCCCTGCTCTCCTGCTCCGCTGCTCCGACCGCCTACGGTACATGTACTTCGTCACCCTCCGAGCACATGACCGCCCACGCAATGCGGCAGGGGTCTCCATCACGACAAGTTGTCGCCAAACACGTCGCCGCCGTCAACTGGCCGCTGCGCATCATTCCCAGCACCGTGCCCCGTCGGATCAGCGGCCGCCTGGCCCTTCCCTGCTGCCGCCTGCTTCTTCACCGCTCGCTCCAACAGGCCGCGCCCGCCGGTAGCAGAGCCTGCCCGCCTGTCTGCCCGCCTGCTGCCCGCCTGTCTGCCCGCCTGTCTGCCCGCCTGCCTGCCTGCCCGCCTGCCCGCCTGCCCGCCTGTCTGCCGCTGTCTGCCGCCTGCTACCGCCTGTCCACCGCCTGTCTACCGCCTGTCTGCCGCCTGTCTGCCGCCTGTCTGCCCGTCTGCCCGCCTGTCCAGAGGCCCGCCGGCCAATTCGCTGTCAAAAGCAACGCCTGCATCTGCATCTGCATCTGCATCTGTGCGAGCGAGCCACGAGGCGTGCGAGAAGTTCCTCCAGACACCCCTGCCCGCTGTCGCTGACTCGATCCCAGCTGCCGTGCGTCCCACAGTCGCACCATCAACCATGTCGTCGCTGCCCGCCAGGGAACGGCTCCCGCCGCCCATGCCCGCCAATCCTCCAGGGCTACCCTCCACGTCCGGTCTGGTCCAGCTGCTCCCTCGACCGACTCCAACTCGACAATACGCCTTTCCCCTCCAAGCGTAGCCCGCCCGCAGGGATGACCAAGAGCATCTCCTGCGGATTGGTGTGATTCAATTTCATCCAACTCACCGCAACTCGTTATATCTGCCCTGCCGGTCACGGGTCCTCCCAAGCAAATCTCGTCGCGAGTCTGTCCTTTTGCCCTCTTGTTTTCTTCCCCCTTGGCCGCTTGATTATTTG
>JAIFKG010000303.1:0-70274 GCA_020351975.1 Phyllosticta ampelicida | reverse complement strand
AGGTGCCACCTCCTAGTGGCCACCTTTGTGGATTTGAGGAACTCCATGGTGGGTGGGATCCCTTGGCTAGTGTCGAGCAGGAGATTTACATCCTGTTCGTCGTTTCGAAGCGGCCTTTCAAGGGCCTCTTCGACCATTGTTTTGAGTTGGAGCCGTTCACTTTTGATCAGTGAGCAGCTGAGGAGAAGGTGGCGAGGGGTTTGTTTCGTCGTGTTGTTGCAGTAGCAGGTGCTGGCTTTAGCTTTCTTAAACCGGTGAAGGTAGGATTTGAAGTATCCATGCCCCAGCTTGAGTTGGAAGAAGGTGCTGGAGACAAGCCTCTCTGTGGAAGGAATTTCTATCCTGCTTCGAAGTTTCCATCGAAATACTTTCAAGTAGGTGTTGGGGTTCAACGCAGCGGCTTTTGGAGGAGAGATGTAAGTTTCGAGGAAAAGAAGCGAGAGTACCATCTAAAAAATGCAGTGGCAGTGCCTATGCCAAGGAAATCCAGCTGTGCGAAGCCTATAGAGAAAGATGCAAGGGGCACGCTGTATTGTTCAAGTCCCGGGACTGCAGTATAGGGTCGATTATTTGGTTCAACCACTTAAATGCATGCGTGAAGCTCCTCAGATTGATTGATTGATTGATTTTTGTTTTACGTCCTGATGGAGTCGAAGACTATTACCCTCAGATTCATGGAGATTCCCTGACAAGTGGCATGGGGAGACACAGATGACGAAGGGATCGATAAGTAAAGGCTTCCACGGCATTTCTATCAACATGGAGTCTCTTTCGTTAATAAGTTTACCACTGCTGAGAACATCTTCCACCATTCAACCCCAAAAGATGACCCTGCCGCCATGGCCGCAGCCGCTCCGCTTGCAAACAAATCCAAGCAAACCAATAGAAGCAGTGCGAGAAGTAACGAGAGAATCGGAGATTTCAAAGGTCAAATAAGAAGAGAATAACACCGTCCCAATGCAAAATTACCCGTCGACAAGCCCATGATGCCACGCTTCCTGTAACGCCCCGGCGCCGCAACCGCGAACGCCGCCCAAAGAAACCAAGGCAAGTGGCCTACTCCTCGGGTCGCTGTTAAACAGGGCCTCGTTAGTACAAAAAGGCGCGTGCCCGGCCAAGCGATCAGAATCGAATCTCGTAATTACCAGCGCGCGTCATGTATCTTACCCACTTGACGCTGCTGTAATTGTTCTTTTCAAAGACCTTGAGATAGCGCACCAAAAGACCACTACTAGTAAACATGAGCAAACTGAAGCTCAGACTCAATGGTGGCCGGCTCCAAGCCTTCTGGTTCGTCATGCTCGTCAACGTTGCCTCAGCACTCAGCACGTACTCGCTTTGACCTGTGAAGCGTGGAATCTTCCATACGATGTTGTTGTGTTCCGGCTCGTACTTGGCCTTGCCCTGGCTGGTGCGCGACGAGATGTTGGCCGTATTGAGTGGTGTCGGGATGCGCACAATGACGTTGGTAGCGAAAAGCTTGGAGCCGTAGTTTGCGCGGATTGCGATGCTGTATTCGACCTTAGTCTTGCCGACTTCATTGACAATTGCATGCACCTTGAACGGAAGGTTGACATTCTCCGTTGCCCGATATCGCATCAGCTCAAACTCGCCGTCCGGAGGGACGAAGCTGATGATGCGGTCGGTATCGAATTTGCCCAGCTTCACGCATTGATGAAACTGACAATCCTCCAGTGTAACGGAGCCGGCAGCGGCGCGAGTGGCCTTTGTTCCTGAGCGGTTGCCCGAAGGTGTGGAGAGGCTATCTTCGCCCAAAGTAAGACGGTCGTTCAGACCAAACTTGCACTCAGGGGTGCCTGAAAGGTATGCGCGCATAACGATTTGCCCATTGACATCGGCGCGGAGCACAGTTCCTGTCGCGGACATGAGAAGGTTGACATCCTCAATCACATCGACAAAGGCCTCGTTCTTGCGGTATTTGATATCCGAGCGCCTCCACGAGAGCGCGCCCGTCGCCTGCATGGTAATCTTGGACGAGTCCTCCTGCGTCGCATTAGTTGAGGAGTTCCCCAAGACACAGCCAAGGCATACCATTGCGCGCTCAGACTTGACACCCTCGGTGGTAATGTACATCTTGAGCGTCTCCGTCTCGGTGTTTTGCGGGTATCCAAAATCCAAAATCTCTACAAGCCGTGAGCACCATGTCTTGGATCCCCGAAGCTTGAGACGCACCGTCTAAAAGCTCGTATACGAGCACAAAGTTATTCTTAACGGCCTCCTCATCGAATTTGCCAAAATATGCCTTTCCTAGGCCAACGAGACGGTAGAGGAACTCGAAGACGAGTGCGGCGTTGGTGTTACTCTTAGTAACTGCGACGAGGTAGATGTTTTCGTGCTTGACGTGGCTGAATGTGGTGGAGCCAAGGGTCAGGATGGGAGAGCGGACTTGGGCATTGCTAATGACCTGGATGCGAAAGACATCGGCGAGACGGGGACGACAGTCATTGCGAAAGGCGCGGAAGATGAGGTTCTCGCCCTTTTGATTGAAGATGAGGATGCCAGAGAGCCTGGGGGGTTTGAATTAGCATAGGGACTGAGATATGTAGCAGGGCTTTGTCGCACATTGTCGCGACAACCAGGCAGGAGCAGCGGGCGGCGTGGTGTTGAAGGGCGACTGGAGTTGTTGTGGATTGAGGGGTTGGATGGATGGCGGACCCGGAGGTGCCAGAGCAGCCCAGGGATCTGCGGTACTGGGGGCGATCGTCTCCACCATCAATTGGGCGCCAGCCCACATCACCTCACCTTTCTGCAGGGACACGGGAGATGACTCGGTCATCAAGTAGAGGGTATTTGTATAAAAACAGCCAGTACCGCCGTTTGCCGCCAAATCTAGATAAACTGTACAGCCTGCGGAGCAATGCACGCAAACCCAAACGCTCAAATCTCATAGGACCGGCCAACCCACTCTCAATTCCTTTGCCAGACACGCCGTCCCGCTTTCGGTATTCTATTCGATTAAATCAAGTCGCGCTTGACAAACTCGGCGTGTAGAGTCTTGCCGAGAGCCGCAGGGCTGCGCTCAACAACGACGCCAGCGCCCTCCAGAGCGGTAATCTTGGAGTTGGCGTCACCCTTGCCACCGGACACAATGGCACCTGTTCGCGGATCAGCTAATGTTCTTGTCCACTAGGCTGTCGGGAAAACATACCAGCATGGCCCATCCTCCTTCCCGGCGGCGCAGAGATGCCGGCAATGAAGCTGACAACAGGCTTGTTCATTGTGTTGTTGGCCTTCAAAAAATCTGCAGCGTCCTCCTCGGCACTGCCGCCAATCTCACCAATCATGATGATACCCTCCGTCTCCTCATCCTGCAAAAAGATGTTCAGGCAGTCGATGAAATTGGTGCCGGAGAAGGGGTCACCGCCAATACCGACAACGAGGGACTGTCCAAGACCGGTCTGAGTAGTCTGGTTGACAGCCTCGTAGGTCAGAGTACCCGAACGCGAGACGATACCGACGCGGCCGCGCTTGTGGATAAAACCGGGCATGATACCGATCTTGCATTGACCCTAAAGGAATATCAACTGAGAATTCTAGGTCGCTGGCGGGGTAAACATACAGGCGCAATGATACCGGGACAGTTGGGGCCAAGCATGCGCGACTTGTTCTGAGACTTGAGCATGTCGGTGATGCGGACCATATCATGCTGGGGGATACCCTCAGTGATGGTGACAATGAGGGGGACCTCTGCCTTGATGGCCTCCTCGATACTGGCAGCAGCCAGAGGGGGAGGAACAAAGATGGCAGAGGCGTCGGCGCCGGTAGACTTGCGGGCTTCCTCGACGCTGGCAAACACGGGTTTGCCCAGGTGCTCAGTGCCAGCCTTCTTGGGGTTGGTGCCGCCGACGACGTTGGTGCCTGGTTCCTTATCAAAAAGTGTGTTCGCTTTGAATGGAGCTATGAAGAGCTTGAGCTCGTACCGTACTCGATGGCCTGCTGGGCGTGGAAGCTGGGCAAAGGTTAGCACCGAAAGTTGCGAACGAGCAAAATGAAGCTACATACGTTCCCTGTCGGCCAGTGAAACCCTGGAACAAAACCTTGGTGTCCTTGTTGATGCGCAGGTTGGAAGCAGTCGAGGCGTAAGGCGAGGCCGTCGAGTAAGCCTGCCTGCGGCCAGCGGCGCTGAGTGCAGAGCACAAGGGACGACGAAATGCTTGCATGATGCAAACTATGCTCTACGAAAAGAGTGGAGTGGGATGGGTTGAAGGGTGTTGTCGCAAACCGCAAGGTTGGTCGGTAGGGTTTGCTTCGTCAGTTTGCTAGCACCCAACGGAGGAGAGGTGTGTAAGCGCAGGGCCGATTTGTCGGCCGTGGACCCACATGCCCACTGCTCCTCGTCATCCTTGTCCCAACTTTCAACACTCGTACAACACCATCTTACCTCGTGGCACGCCCTTTCGTCTCCTACCCAGCATGGCGACCATGACCATGACCGCGACCGCAACCGCCACCCAGCCAAAGCGCCGGCTGCCAAAAAATGTCAAGTTGCCTCCAGAAAACGAGCGCTACATGCGCGCATGCGCAGACATTGCCAGCGCCCTCATCCAAGACTACGAAGCCTCCAGTGACGGTTCCAAGCCGAAAAAGGACATCAATCTTAATGCGCTGCGCGGTCAAATGGCCAAAAAGCACTACCTCAGCACACAGCCGCCTCTGACAGCGATCATCGCCGCCGTCCCCGAGCACTACAAGAAATACATTCTGCCGAAACTGATTGCCAAGCCCATCAGTATAAATCTTGCTCTCCTCGGGGCTCAGATGGATGTTGACAGTCCCCAGGAACTTCTTCTGGAATCGCCGTCGTGGCAGTAATGTGCAAGCCCCATCGCTGCCCCCACATTGCATACACCGGCAACATTTGCGTCTACTGCCCCGGCGGTCCCGACTCCGATTTTGAGTACTCGACACAATCTTATACTGGTTATGAGCCCACATCAATGCGCGCGATCCGCGCGCGGTATGATCCCTACGAGCAGGCTCGAGGCCGTGTCGACCAAATTAAGGCCTTGGGCCACAGCGTGGACAAGGTCGAGTACATTATCATGGGAGGCACATTCATGTCGCTGGCAGAAGATTATCGGAACGAGTTCATCAGTCAGCTCCACAATGCACTGAGTGGATATCAGACGACAAATGTCGATGAAGCAGTGGCAGCTGGTGAGATGAGCAACGTGAAGTGCGTAGGAATCACCATCGAGACAAGGCCGGACTACTGCCTGGACCAGCATCTTTCAGCCATGCTTCGATATGGCTGCACTCGTCTCGAAATCGGTGTTCAATCTCTCTACGAAGATGTCGCGCGCGACACAAATCGCGGCCACACCGTAAAGGCTGTGGCTGAGACATTCAAGCTCTCCAAGGATGCCGGGTTCAAAGTCGTTAGCCACATGATGCCGGATCTTCCCAACGTGGGAATGGAGCGAGATTTGGATCAATTCCGCGAATATTTTGAGAACCCCGACTTCAGAACAGACGGTCTCAAAATTTACCCAACCCTGGTGATTCGCGGAACTGGGCTCTACGAGCTATGGCGGACCGGTCGCTACAAGAATTACACTCCTAACGCGCTCGTAGATCTTGTAGCTCGAATCCTGGCTCTGGTACCGCCTTGGACCCGTATCTACCGTGTTCAGCGTGATATCCCAATGCCCCTGGTGACATCAGGCGTGGAGAACGGCAACTTGCGCGAGCTGGCGCTGGCACGGATGAAAGATTTTGGAACGACATGCCGCGACGTCCGCACGCGTGAGGTCGGTATCAACGAAGTCAAGAACAAAATCCGCCCCTCGCAGGTCGAGCTGGTCCGCCGGGACTACGTCGCCAACGGCGGCTGGGAAACCTTCCTGGCTTACGAGGACCCCAAACAGGATATCCTCATTGGCCTGCTACGCCTTCGCAAACTCAGCAAGACGCACACATTTCGTCCGGAACTGACTGGCCAGCCAACAACCATGGTCCGTGAGCTACACGTCTACGGCACAGCGGTGCCCATGCACGGCCGTGACCCAAAGAAGTTTCAACATCAAGGCTTTGGTACGCTGCTGATGGAGGAAGCGGAGCGCATCGCTCGTGAGGAGCATGGCAGCAAGAAGATTTCGGTCATTTCCGGTGTCGGAGTCAGAGACTACTACAGGAAGCTCGGCTACGAGTTGGACGGACCGTACATGAGCAAGTCCCTGGAAAGAGACGATGATGAAGACAGCGAAGACGGCGAGTAGAACAGCAAGAGAACATGTAACGAAGGAATGGAGAAATTTGGGCCGGGAGACATTTATTGCTATCGATTGCATATTCCGGAGTTTTGGTGTTCATCGGTGGCCGAGTACCTACCCGAATGAGATCGAAGACGACAAGATTTTTTTTTTAAAAGACCACGCGATACGTAGAAGGATCTGCAACGGTGAAGACTTTTGTGGAGCATGGTTTTGGAAGTGCTCACAACCTTCTTGCGCAAAAGATTTTGCCAAGTCAGAAAAAGCTTGAATAAAAAGGCTGCATTACTGTCATAATATGTGCATTAGGATAAACGCGACTGATCGTAACTGACAAGTGCAACCGACAATTCTAAGGATATACCCGTTCCAGAGCATCCGCCCATGCAAGAAATTTATTTACCTTCGCGCTGTAACCCTCTTCACCCACAAACTTCTTCTTAATTTCCACTCAGAATCTGGGCTGCGATCTTTTCCGCCAACATGTAAACGGTGCTCTGCGGATGACCAGGCGGTAGCGAGGGAAAACTGGAGGCGTCGACAACGCGCAGCCCCTGGACACCAAAGACGCGCGCCTGAGAGTCGATGACACCCATGGGGTCGCCTTTCTTTGACATTTTGCATGTGCAGCTGGGATGCCATACCGTGGTGAGGGACTCCTTGATCGTCTCGACTGAAGGGGATTGTTAACTGAAAGTCGACGCTTGATTCGAAAGGGCTGCGGCACTTACGGATTTCCTCGTCAGTCTGCACCTGCGGACCAGGGAAAAACTCCTGTCCCTTAACGACCTGCTGCATGACGGGCGTATTCCATATCTCACGCATACGCCTATACATGGCAACGGCGAGCTCGCGGTCGGATTGTGTGGTGAGCCAGTTTGGGTTGATGAGGGGAAGGTTTTTAGTATCAGCCGACGCAAGCGTGACGTTGCCGCGGCTAGTCGGTGCGACGATGGCGCCCAAAATGGTCGCGTATTGCCGGCCGGTGAGCGGCTGCTGCAATATCGGGTAAAGAAAATCTCCGATGTAGCTGCCAATGCTGATCCACTCGGCCTCGGGCCAGTCGGCAGGGAATTGCGAGAGCGCCTGCAGAGTGCTGGCGGAGAGGTTGCCTTTGTAAGCTTCGAGCTGCGAAATCTTCTCCCAGCCCAGCAGCTCGCACACGTTGGAGGAGAGGGGACCTGACTGGGTTGCGATGTAGTCGACGAGAACTTTGAGCGCGTAGCCGAGGTCGTGGAGCGGTGTGTCGAGGGTGATCAGATCGACTTCGTACGACGGTCCGAACATGATGTGATCCCACATGTTTTGCCCGACGCCCGGGAGTTCCTGGATGATGGGAATATTGAACTTGTCCAGCTGGTCTTTGGGTCCAATACCCGAGACCATGAGCAGCTGCGGCGATTGGAAAGCACCTGCGGACAGAATGACCTCCTTTTTGGCGGTGATAGTTTGGCCGGATGCAATCTTGACGCCAGTCGCCTTCTTGTTTTTGTCGAAGATGATTTTCTTGGCGAGCGTGTTGATGTAAACCTTGAGGTTGGGGTTGGTGAGAGCCGCTTGGACAAAGGCATCGGACGCGCTACGCGTGGCATCGCTCGGCCTGATGGTCGCCGCAGCGTATTGAGTACCTAGCAAGCTGCCGCTATTGAAGTCTGTAATGGTTGGGATTCCGACGGCGTTGAAGCCCTTGATCAGCCAGGTTGCGAACGATTGGACAAAGTTCGAGTATGAGACGTGGACGGGGCCGGGATTGGTGGGATCGAAGGCGCTGGGGTTATATTCGGTGGTGGCATTTGCTAGTCTCTTGGACGTATCTGGCGGCGAAAAGGTGAAGCTCTTTTCAAAGTAGGGAAGTAGGTTGTCGAAGGTATAACTGTCGTCCCCGAGGTCATCGGCCCACTGTTGGTATGATCCCTCCGTACCTCTGTCATAAATTAGAAGTTAATCACCATGAAGCTGGGCTTCTTGCCTTTGATATATCATGAAGTTAAGAGCGCTCGAACCGCCAAGGGCCTTTCCACGGGCGTAGTGGAATTCTCTGTTGTTGCAGCCGGCCTGGGGAGTTGTAACGAAACCCCAGTCAACCAGAGGGTTGTAATCGATCCTCGACATTCCGACGCCCACGACATCACCCAGTGGAGTCGTTCCAAGAAGAGGTTTACCAATCTGGTACCAGTTTCCGGCTTCGAGAACTGCAACTCGGTTTCCCGCTGCAGCCAGTCGGTATGCGATCGTGTTGCCTAAGTCTGTTAGCATCCCAAGCAATGGTGCAATGAAGACTCTCCATACCAGCAGTGCCTCCACCAACCACAACATAGTCGTAAGATGTGTCCAATCCGTTAAAGAAGTTGGAAATGGTCCCGACCAGGCCACCAAGCACGCCCGTCACAAGCCCTGTGCCGGAGGTGTATTGATTGACGATATAGGAGAGACCATCGGCCCGTACAACTGCAGCTGTAGCAGCCGAGTAGAAGAGAACGGAAATGGAGAACCTCATCTTGAGACAAGAGGGATAAGAACGGGGGGTGTCGAAGGATAGGGGTGTCTGTCAGAGACGCCCCTGATGCAGTGGTACAAACGATTGAAAGGCCTAGTGTCAATTGGATGTTTGACAGCTCCCCATGTGTGGGATGTTTAAAGATTTAAAGTGACAGTTTCACCATGATCTGTTGCCCAGCAAAGCTAGCATGCACAAACGGACTACGCAGGTCCGGACTGTGCAGGTGCCTCTCGGGTCTAGTGTAGTCCAAAGGGAGCACTAATTCTAGACTCAGCAAATACGAAGGACCTACTACAACATCAGACTATATTAGACTCAGCATTGTTCAAGTGGCGTTAATACATGCCGAGAAATAACGCACGAGCAACATCATCCACGCGAAAACAGGAGAAGCTCTTAAAAAACAGTGTTCTCGAATGTCGATTTTGAGAGCGCCTGGATGCAAACTGCCATTCGTAGTTAGCACCGGAATCCCGAAGTGGGAGAATACAGAGGGGTCCTAAACCTTGAATTAATTTTTTACGTTTCCGTTGACGACGCTGCGAGTAAACGTTGTTCTTGCAGATATCTTATCTGATTTTCCAACGCGATACCAAAGCTTTGTTAATTTGTACAGATCTACGCATGTTCATGCCTGTGTCAAGAATAGTTCATGCGGGCGAAGAAGCGGTTCCAATGCTTGGGGCAAGTGAGGGACTGTGCCAAAACTGTCACAAAACGGTGTCATGCCACGAGACATCATGGACCGAGCGCGAGTGCCGAAGGCTGTGTTCACAAAGTCCCAAGGTTTGAAATTACGGTGCCACAGCAGTCATGTTTTTGCGAACAGGGAGGCGCTGGCATACTCTTGGTTCTTCTTTGCCGGAAACATGGGACAAAAATGAGCTAGCCGTTTGGATTTTGGCAACCGCCGAGACTCATGAGGTATTGAATGACGTAAAGACAACTCCTGGGGAAGACGTTGAAGACGGCTTTCGTGGAAATGGTGAAGGCTCCATCTAGGCCTCGTGTGGGAGCCCGGTTCTCATCAACTGCTCACAGCCTCCACACTGCCCAGAATCAGTGCTGATCGCGGAGGGCTTGGCGAGAGTCGAGCGACAGACTGGCGTTGAGAGGGGTTTCGACAAGGCAATTCTAGCCCCCGCATGACCACCTTAGCTCTGAGCGCCAACACGCTATTGAACGCCAGAACGCCAGGAGACCAGAGCCTTCACCCCGATGCTTCGAAAAATCGTCCGGTCCGGTCTCTCCTAACTTCGGCTAGTAATTCTCTCTGATTTGATCTTCTGTTGCCACGGTCATTCGCAGAACACACGCCGGAGAAGAAAAGATGGAGGCTAGGTGTTCTGCCCTGTGCCCATTTGAAGTGATGTGCGAGTTTGACGTGGGAAACACTAGGAAATCGTGCAATCCCCTGTTTGTCCAGAGAGAGATCGCGTCCCCTTCTCAATGTGCTAGGTGCTGGACGAGTAGAAAGGTGGGCGCGGTGCGCGGAGACAATGGTGAAATCAGCAAAGACAAAGACTAGTAGTACCGACAACTGGGCAGGATGCATCCCGGATAGTAGAATCAAGGAGAAGAAAACGGCCAATGGCTCCGCCGATTTTGACCGGGCGAAGTCTGGTCAGGCTGAACCTCGAAATGGCGAGCGACTCGAAAGCTTAATTGGGAATTGATTGAGCCGTTGCGGACCATTGAAGGTCAAGAACGATTGGCATTGATGAGGAGGGTGTGACCAGATGGAGTTGTAGACGGGCATGGAGGCATCCAGTAGGTACACAGCCAAGCGCACAGACCATGAAGAGAGGCAGATGATTGCTTCATTACACGAGTCAATGAAGAGCCGTAGCTTCCTGCCCTTTCGTTTCTCGACGCTGAACTTTCACAGCTCGTTTCGGCCGCGGATTAGCAACGGAGAGAGAGAGAGATACATCGCCGACTACCAATTCGACATTGTCATGTTGCTCTTTGATATAGGCAGCTGACTGATGCTGCCCCGATGACGACGGACCCAATCCCTGAAGACCCCAGGTCGAAACAGCTTTGACTTGTTGAGCCGTTGATGGATTTAGATAGCCGCTTTGCTTTTTGCAACCTGACCTGCCTAGTGCGTGTAAACCTGCGCAGGCACGCCAATCGCCCCGCGAGCCGGACACGAGGCCGGGATTGACCCGTGAACCTGCTTGGCTTTAAATGTAACTCACTCTGGCCCCAAGTCGAGGTCGGCCCATATCATACAGCCACCAACATCACTGAGATGCGCGTCGTGAAGCTGAAAATACCGTGGGTGGGGACGAAATCATCAACTTCTCGGCAAAAGTTAACGCAGTCTCCCCCCTTCTCCCTCTACGGTGACATTCACAAACATTTTTATATATCACGGGGGTCCAAGCCCGTGATATTATGAGGCTCAGCCATGTCCAAACATGGCCTTGGGCTAGTCGATGCGCCGAGCTTGCTTACATGTGTATTTAAATTTTACAGTACTGCCAATGCAGACCCTCCGACCGAGGAATTTGACCACGACCGCTTTGTATGGAAGCAGACTAAATCACAGCAGCACACCATAGTGACCGAGGATCCCGAGGATCGGGTGCTACGATAACTATTCTGTTCAGCAGCTGTGACGAAGTCAAAGGAGCGCGAAACCCCTCCAGGTATCCACCACGTCGATCACGATCATAACCTGAAAAGACCCTTTCAAACGCATGGTGTCTTTTAGCATGCATGGATCATCTTTACGCCTAGCATCGGGCGCCAGATCGAACATAGCAACCGAAATAGCCATCAACAGAATCCTTTGGCTTGCAGCATCATCTCATCAATTAGACTTAGCTTTAAGCTTATCTTGATGGGAGCGGAGGCCATGATCCACAAGGAGTAATTGAAGATGTACACCCACCGAGAGGGCAATGGGTCACTTGATCCTTCGGTGCTGGCAGCTTTAAGGAAGCACGCGAGCGCAAACGACGGCATAAATCGCGCCATCCCGATACTCCTTGAGGTAGATGATGTCAAGGCACGAGATGCTAAACACGTAGATTCAATCTCTCAGCGGACTGGCACTTTGCACGGGTGAGCTACGTCTCTCATCATTTTGCTTTTGTCGCCGACACGACCCAAATCGAAAAGCTATTCCCCAAGACAAAACATCAAACCAAGCTCTTCAAATGTGGTCAAGCCTTTCTGCCCACCAACTTTGATGTTAGTCCACAGGCGCGGGCAGATGATGCGATTCTTCAGCCGCGTCGCGCTCCAAACCTTACTTTTGTTTCCTCCCTATCTCATCAGACCCCTAATTGACCCTAGAATATATCCTTGCCCAATTGCTCTATTTCTCCTGGGATCCTCCCGGGATATTCACAGACACGACCGGTAATGGGTGAAATAAATCAATAGATACTATCTACGTTACGTACGCTTTGAGAAAAGGGCAGCCTTTGGCTTGGCCCTAAATTTGTAAACTAGTTTTGCTCCCCGGAGAGCACCACCATGATGGCCGACGTCAGAGCAAGCGAGCTCAAGGTATAGGCATGCTCTTACTGGTCATCTGGCTGGTGAAACATTAGCATCATCATCATCATCATCATCATCATCAGTTGCTGCCGAATGCACGCGGTCTTGGGGACTGGATCCACATCCATGTTTACCGCCGCTCCAAGTTGACCAGGGCACGAACTCGGCCATCACTATAGTCGCGCTTCGAAACCACATGCCGCGAAACGAAACCGCCATGCTTCGACTGCAAACTTCGCCGTTTCCACTTTTGCACGACAAACCCGATTCCACAACGTCCGCCACATGCTTTGGCCATCTCCTACACCCGCTGTGCCAATCTGCACATCTGCCGGCTGCGATCAATATCATCTCATCTCATGTCTGCAGGTCGTGTCTCATTGAGCCTCGGCGACTTTCTCTTCAACTGTGGGCGGCGAGCTGCGAAGCGGGTGACCCGCGTTAGCTGCACATCAGTACCAAGCGTCTCCCTGCGATGACTGCTGGCGCCCACGCCTTGCCTCAGGCAAAGACACGTATCTAACCTGAAGCATACAGGCATACTGGCACCCAAACACGTTTGAAGCGGCCAATCCAAATCCACCATCCAGGATGTCCGCAAGCGCAGACATGGCCAACCACCGACTTGCGATTACAACGATCTACCGCGGCGGATCGGCAGCGGAGGAGGGTCGAAAAATACAGAGTGATAATATGGCTCTGCGCAACTAGCATTTAAGCAAGACGGCCGCCGCGAGTAGCGACAGGGATACGGCATGGATGAGAATGATCAAGTTGAAGAAACAGGGTTGAGCTTATTGTGCATCTTTCTGGCCTTATTGCGTCGTCTATGTCGCCGGCCTGTCATCGTCACCACGCATAGCGCTCTTATGAGAGCACTGTGGACGCGCAATCCAGTGAGGCTCATCCTGCAGAATTTCTTGCTTTCTCAAAGTCAAGTGCAGAGTGCTCGCCATTCACAATTTATTGAGCTCGTTGGCTTGTCGTCGCCTGCACGCGCTTTGCTTACACCCTGGTCCCCATGTACCCTGTGTCCCACGTCTCCCTACTCTCTCTGAATTACAGGGCTCCTCCGCACATGTGAGAGGAAAATAGATACGCTGCCTCATTGAGCTGAACCCGAGCCCAGCGCATTGGCGGCTGACAGGAATACGCAAATAGACGGACAGGGACGTAGACTGGTCAGCTGGGTCGAGCAAGAAAAAAAAAAAAAAAAAGCAGTGGATGAATGAGGAACGGAGACCAGGGAAGAAAAACAATGACGCCAACGAGAAACAACGGCGAGAAATCAGAAACAAGACAAGCGTAGCTACTTGCTCGACCTCGTCGACGTCAAAGTTGTTGGTAGATAAAGTTGAACGAAGCTGCATCGCGAGCGAGAGCAATTCTTCTGCTCACCTACAGCACCCTCCCGTCCAGGAGGAGCGCTTACTGAAGCCTCCGCTGGTAGCCCCATGTATTCAGGTCTCATCCACCCTCCCAAGTGCCGCGCCGCCAAGGCAAAAATTACACGACACAAGGCCAATAGCATCAAAACCCGACAAGGCAACGGATCTGTAAGGCAGCGAAAAGCAAAACTCCGGTCAGCCATAGAAATACGAAACACTCGCGTCATTGGATGTATGGAAGTAAAAAGGTAGCGTGGTGGTTGGGATCAGTCGCAAGTGCTTCCCAGGGAAAAGTGATTTTCTTGGTGTCCAGGGGAGGGAAAGCTACCCCAACGCAGAACCTGGGCAGAACAGATGCCCTAGAAAAGCTCTTGGAGGGAGGAGGGGGGTACGATTTTGGAAGGACAGAGAAGAGGCGTTGAAGCGTTTATACATGCTATTCTAGGTCGTGCGGTTTTTGTGACACGAACAAATATATACACACAATTGGGAATAATACCGCCGTGGAGGAAGAGTGTCATTACCTCCGCTTCTGTCTCTCATTCATCGATTAAAGATCACGATTGAAAAAGCCATCTACGCCCGCTTAGCAGCCTGCCATTAACCTACCCTCTTCTCAGATCTTCCGCCTCGGCTTCGATGTGCCATGAGAAACCACGAGGACAACAGCGTGGCCAACTTTTTCTCTGTGAGAAAGATTCACACCACTTCACAACCCAATCGCCCACAACGGGCCAGCGATAAGTTGGCAGTTTGCGTCCGTAACTTCCTGCGGAATGGGATACCCGTCAGCGCGACCATCGTTGCCCAACACCCACAAGTCACTGAACGAAGAGCCGGTTGGAGGCCATCCGTCTTCGGGCGCGGGGCCTCGACGAGGGTTCTTCGCAAAGTCGGCCCACTGCTTCATCATGTAGCGGCTGAGGTCCTTCTGCTGTGTCGTAGCACCGTCCTGAGGATACGTGCCGAATACAGAGTAGACTTCGGAGCTGTGATAAGCTCCGGGATTGGGGACCAAGTTCTGGGGCATGGGCAGATTGTCGAAGGTCGCGTTGTAGTAGTAGCGGAACGTCTGGTACTGGTTCGCCGCCGCTGTCCGCGCAATGGCCGACGTGAAGCACGTGTAGGATGCATCTCGAATGAACGCACGAACGGCGGCAATTTCATTGTCAGGGAACTGACGTCGATATGTGGCTCGCACGGCCTGCTGGATAAATGTCTGATTCGGGATGAAATATTGCAGTGTCTGATCCAGCGTCTTGAAGTCAAAAACAACCTGGAAGATGCTGCCTTCATCGCCGTTGGATCCAATGAGAATAGGCACCTGGGCTGCGGTGCGCGCCCGTATCTGATTCTCGACATGTGTGACGGCAGTGCGGCTCTCGGGCTTGGGCGTGAAGTTAAGGCGGTTCTTTTCGATGATGGAGCGGATGAGATCTACGGGCTTATCGCGCACGCAGTCAATCTCCTTCACGCTTGGGGTGGACGTGCAGTCAAGAGTCTTGGTCAGGTTCCGCCATGCAATGCCACCATCGACCGGACCCGCACCCCCCTGAGACTGGATTATGGCACCGTGGAAGTTCAAAGGCTCTGGGGGCAGAGCCCAGAGCATCTTGACCGAAAAACCGCCAGCAGATTCGCCAAAGAGCGTCACCTTCTTTGGGTCACCGCCGAACGCTTCTATATTCCTTGCTACCCACTCGAGGGCTTTGCGTTGGTCAAGCAAGGCCAGGTTCTGATCGAACGGACTAAGGTCTGGGGAGTTGGGAAACCCAAAAACTGCGCCGCAAATCAATAGGGTGTTCTCAAAATGGATCGAGAGGGACGTTCTTACCATTGGTCCGATAGTTGAATGTGACGACGACTATATCTTCGTATCCAGCGAGGTACGAGCCGTCGTACTCGTCATTCCAAGAGCTTCCAAATTGCAAGCTGCCACCATAGATCCAAAACATGACTGCCCACCCCTCGGGCGGTGCAGGGGTTGAGGGTGTGTAAACATTGATGTAGAGACAGTCTTCACTCTCTGGCGCAGGTGGCGTGTTGAATAATACCTTCGAAGTCGGTCCTATGAAACAGTCAGGACTTGTTTGTCAAAACTGAAGCGGGAATGTACTGCTAAACTGCTGAATGCAAGCTGGCTTCAAATCCTTTACTTCCTTCGGTTCAGTCCATTTTTCGGGGTCTTCAGCCTTCCCAAATCGAAGCGGAGGCGTTTTGGCGTATGGAATTCCAAGATACTTGTTGATTGGGTCCTTGAGGTCGGGAATGGTCCCCGTGGTACCAATTATCTTTCCATCACTCAAGTCAACAGAAGGGTCCGGTCCAGAGGAAGAGGATTGAGGAACGGCGTCTGCGAAGAAGGATGGCTGGACCAAAAAAGCAAAGCCCGCAATGAGCGATGAAGACAGATCGAATTTGACCATGTTTGCTCAAGTAGAGGCTCAGCCACTGAGGGCCGAAAAGAGCATCTTTTGTCTGCCCAACCGCGCCAGTCGATATTAAGTACGAACGCAAAGCAAATTTCATAAGCGGATCAAAGGACGCGGACACCCCGGCTCTGTGAACACAAAGCTCGACTCTAGTGAGCTTGAGCGCGTCGGTTTCCCAGAAAGGAAACTCGATATGAAGTCACATTAATCATAGCGGCTGGGCGGCTGGGATTTCGCTGGATGGAATTAGGGTAGTAGGAACCCGAGGGTCAGATCAAGGGTTCCAGGGGAACGATCGACTAAATGAGCAGGAGCAGTGGAACGCGGTGAACTTGGCGCCTAGCATGGTCGGGCTTGGGAACATCTGAGACTGTGTGTTTGTCGATGTGTTGCAGAGTCCCGGGAGCGCGAGTTGGGCGAACTACCTACGGGACTTGCGGGATGGACCCGTTTGCCCTCTCTCCCACTACCGATCCATTTTCCTCATCCAACCAGGCCGAAGCAGGGTCCTGGCGCGGGCGCCGTTTTCTTCTCGAGTAGCCAAAGTTTAACAGCGATCGAGCTATCTTGTCGCAGCCATTACATCCGTACGCATGCCAAAGTCGTCATTCTCTGTCCGCAGCCACGTGTCTCGGCTCTCCACCTGACATTGCCGGCGCCGTTGTGGCCGGCTTCCTTCTCGACACTTTGAAGCTCATCTGACGGAACGGCGCTCTGAGCTTCTTTGATTGCTTGTTCTTTCCCTACGTCGGATTTCACTAAGCTCCCTTCGCGCCAAACGCTTGACCTCCTGCCGCTGCATCCAACGCCATGCTCTCATCCAACCCGCAGACCTGGAAACAGAACTTGGGTGTAAAGTACTCGGGTGCGCCAACAACGCCCGTCTGCTTGAGCTGCCCCAGACCCTGCTTGATGGCCACGTACGCCGGCGCAATACTCGCAAACGGGAAGATGATGATGCGGTAGCCCATCTCTTGGGCTTCGTCGACCGAAATGGTTGGCGTGGCGCCGTGCTCGACCATGTTTAGCACCATGGGCCACGGCGCCAAGTCCTTCACTATCCGCCTGGCCATTTCCTTGTCCGTCACGCCCTCCAAGAATCCCACGTCGGCCCCAGCGTCGCGCGCTGCCTTGAGACGCGCGACTGCTGCGTCGTATCCCTGCCCCTGGAGAGCGTCGGTTCTTGCGATTATGACAATGTCGCTGCCGAGCTTTCTACGCGCCTCGCGCGCGGCCCGAATACGCGAAGTATACACGTCGACGTCGACAACCTCCTTGCCAGCCAGGTGACCACACCTCTTGGTCTGCACCTGGTCTTCGATGTGAAGTGCCGCAACACCGCCGCGAGCATACAGTTCAACTGTGCGAGCGACCATGATTGGTCCACCGTAGCCCGTGTCTGCATCGGCAATGAGAGGGATTTCGGGCTTGAGTGAAGCAATCATCGAGCTGTGCGCAGCCATGTCATGCTGGGTGGCGATGCCCAGATCAGCGTGTCCAAGGCGGGAGGCGGTGGTTCCCGCGCCAGTCTGATGAGTCGAGGTTGTTAGCATGAGTCCCCCGACGGTGGCAGCTGGGACACTTACCATGTACAGGCAGCTGAAACCAACTTGGTGGGCAATGCGGGCAGAGAAGCCATCGTAAACACCTGGCGCAATGATGATGTCCTTGCCCTGCTCGAGGGTTTGACGGAGGATGCTGGCGGCGCCGTTGAAGGACATTTTGCTGTGGGATTGTTGCTTGGTTCGTGGCGGTAGTGTCTGTTATACCGTTCGATATTATAAATCACAGGGGCATCGAGGCATTGTTACTAGCTGTGGAGATGGTGTGGGTTCTCCCGCTGCGATGTTGATCCAATCGACAGCCCGATGATCGGAGGTGAACCGGCAGTGGGTTCCGCCATGTGCGAGATATTCCCGGTGGAAACTGACAGAAGTGGAGAACGACGTTGGTTGTCCCTGGTGGCCACAAATTTTTACCTAGAAGGCGATGCGCAACGGAAAGAAAGACGTTGGTGGAAAGAAAGGTGGGGTGGCGAGATAAGATAACATCATCCAGACGTCGCTACCACTACAGGCGGCGGGAGTTGGCCGTCCATCCTCAACACCGTTGCTGCTGCGGAGCTAGCAGACATTCTTTCGCCTCTCGATAAAGACCTCCAAGTCTGGAATTTGTGGCTGGGGCCAATGCGCTAAATTTTCGCGTGGTGGTGATTCGATAGCCCAGATTTTCAGGTCCGCTTGTTTCATTGCACGCGGTAGCAACCAGCAGAAAACGTTAGAATCAGAAAAGGAACCACTGGGCAGTGTGGTCGGCAAGAGGATGTGAGAGCCTGAATGCTTGACGAGGGGTCCTCCTGAGAATATACGGGCCTGCCGGATATCCCTCGACGTAGATATTCGCCTAGTCGAGTTGATTCAAAGTGATCGTAGCGATGCCATCCGGAGTACGAGTGCATCCATCATGTTGCTGCAATAGGTAAAGACAGAAACCACTTCTGCTTTTCTATATTTCTCGGAGGATTTCGACAGCTCGCACCAGCTAGGCCAGCAATACATGCATCAGATCAATAGACCGTCACGTAGTTTTGTCCCAAGAACCTGTGTGTAGTTGAACATGGGTCAGCATGTTGCTGAACGCGGGACGTTTTATAGCCATGACGCTAGACTTGACGCGCGACAGAGAACCCGTATCACTGCAGTGGTCACCGAACAGCAGACCGTCAAGCTGCCGTACCGGGCAGCATTTGCATACAAACAGTCAAGGTTCTGGCAGTAGCATGCGCCGGTACCGTGGCCAAGACGATGGGCAGCAGGAAGATGCAGCTGCGAACAAGATAATCACGTCAAAGGAGAAGCCAGCGATTTGAGTTGCTGTGACGGTCATGGACACGTGCAACGGTTGGCACCAAGGCAAAGGTGCGACGAGAGAGCGGCCTCTAAACTTGATAGCATGATCCGGAAAAAGGCTGTGACTGGACCAACGCCCGGACAGGCCGACTGACCCAGTCTCAAGCGGGTGTATTTGCCGGGATATTTTGATTCAAGAAAATGGAAAATGGGGAGCTGGATGAAGGAGTGCGTCCCGTTGTGGTGGCAGTGGTGGTGGTGGCAGTGAGGGGCCGCCGAAGCCCAGCCCTCCACCGCCAGCCAGCTCTCACTGTCATGATGCCATGACGTGGGTATCCCGACTGCGTTGGGTTATTCGGGCCATGCCCAGACGATGGCTCTTGAGGAACAGGCTCGAACAGGAAGGCGTGGCTGATTATCGCCATCGCCAGATGTTTCGCTATGCACCGGGGGCACTTTTGAGATGGGGACCTTGCGACGAGACCAAGGGATTTCGGTGCCCTGGTCCCGGAAACGGCGGCGGATCGCTACGAGCGTCGTTGGCCTGCATGGTCGTGTTGTCCGCGCGGGCACTGTTCGACATCCAGGAAGAGTCGAAGGAAAAAGCAACAACACGAGACGGACAGGAAAGTCAGTGAGGCCAGTCAGAGGCCAGTCAGCAGCAGCGGATATACATGTGCTGGACCGGTCAATGGTCAAGTCAGCACGGCAGAGGCGAGCAGAGGGAAGAGAACAACCAAGAAAAGATGACATGGCGGCTGAGGAGGTGACGGCTGAGTGAGAGCAAGCCCGTTGTTAGGTGTCGTCCACCTAAAGCCTAGTCGTCGGTTCGGGCTTCGGGCAGCGCAGCCGTCGCCGCGTTACTGACTGCCCGGACGTCCCTCGTAGTCGTGGTTGAGTGGAGTGGTTAGCACGTAGTAGTAGTAGTGGTGCCGATTGCTTCAGCCCTGTGCATCGTGCCCGCTCTCCATCTTTCTCCTCGCCTTGCCGTCAACTCCCTCTCTTACTCTCTTTCTCCACCATCTACCGTACATCTCTCGCGTTGCGCAGCCGTCATGTTTGCTGCGCCTGCTCCCCTAGTCCTGCTGTCCTCCTCCACCGTGGCCCCCGGCACTGCCCTGCCATTCTAAGAGGGCCAACAGCCGCCACCGCTGCTGGCTGCGCGCTGCTACTCCTACCTACCTATCTACTATTCTGCCATTTCCGCCCCGTCGACTTTCTCCCCACCGTCGACTTCTTCTCTCTCGGCCGACCCTCTGCGACTCTGTTCTCCCATTCCGCCATCGTCGCTTTCGCATGGAGGGATACGCCCACTCTCCGCGGCCAATGGCCCCGCCGCCAATGGCCCCGCCGGCTACTGCTTCGTCCCTACCCGCCTACTCGTCGACGCATACAGCTGCCACTCGGCAGCGAATCATCACCTCGTGTCTCACGTGCCGCCGCCGCAAGGTCAAATGTGACCACAAGTACCCAGTCTGCTCCGCTTGCTCCAGGGGAAATCACGTCTGCTACTATGCAAATATTCCGAGCCAGCAGTCGGGCCGCTCGCCGCCCAATTCGTCGTTGGCTGCTTCATCCCACCGCGTGAGCAAACACACCGCCCCCCATCCGCGAGGAGGCCCGTCTGGCAGCCATGCCGAAATCAACGCGCGCCTGGAAAGACTCGAGTCTCTGCTCGAACGCGCCGTATCGCAACCAGCTTATCCGCCCGTTGCTACCGGGCAGCCTTCCCGCCGCGAGCCAATCAAGTCCGAAATCGTCGAGAGCAAGGAAACGGCCGAAAACTCGGCATCCCCAAAAAGCACCACTTCATCGGACCAGATTCTAGCCGCTGATGCTTACGATGGAACACTGCTTGTCGAAAATGGACAATCGCATTTTGTCTCATCCCTCCATTGGGCCCTTTTAACAGATGAGGTGAGCGCTTATCCGCCGCAAAAAGCACCAAACTATCATGCTCATCCCTCAAACAGTTGCAAGACATCAAAGCCATCTTGAGCAACGAGCAGCATCGAGTAAATCCGGAAGAGCCATGTGAACCGAGAATCCGCACATCGCAGTCGCTGCTTTTTAGCAGCGGTCAAGTGTCGCGCGATCCTTCGGAGTACATGCCAAACACTCCCGAAGAGTGCTTTGAGCTCTTCGGCATCTTCATTCAAAACGTTGACCCCGTCAGTCGACTGGTGCACAAGCCATCTCTGAGCCGCAGATTCAGCTACTTTATCCGGAGGTGGGCCAATATGAGTCCCGCCTCCGGACGCGCAGAGGACAGGTAAGTTGGCTTCCTCCACACACTAAACACATGACCGAAACTCACGCCACTAGCGATTCCTGGACGGAAGAGCAGATTCACCACTTCGAGCCCCTAGCGTTTGCCATATTCTATTCCGCAATCAACAGTTTGAGATCTGAGGCAGTCATCAACCGTTTCAGAAAAGACAAGCAGAATTTGATGATGAGATATCACCAAGGCCTAGAGCTCTCTCTCCAACAGGTCGACTTTCTGACCACTTCGAGCCTTGAGGTTCTCCAGGCCTTTGTTTTGCAACTGGTATGCATCATTGTCACATGTCCTAATCGCAGTCTGACTAACGTCGCAGACATGCCAAGCCCGAGAGGACGATATGGGCTCGGTGTGGCCACTCACAGGCATCGCGATCCGCATCGCCATGTTACAAGGACTGCATAGAGAGCCTACGCTTTTTGCAAGTTCCTCGATGGATGAAGTGCAAATGGAAATCCGCCGGCGCGTCTGGCATCAGATTTGCCACATGGACTGGAGAGCCGCAGAAGGCAAAGGCATGGAACCAACCGTTTCTGACGACGATTTCACCACCATGCTCCCTAGAAATGTCAATGACACCGACCTCGTCGAAGGGCGCCAGCCGCCCTCAGACCCATACATGGAGGAACAAGGCTTTACAGACATGACGCTCCAGCTTTGCCGTCTTAGCATGATCAAATGCTTCCGTAGGATAGCTCAGAATCTATACCACCTGGATCGAAAGGTTAAAGCTTCAAAAATCAAAGACGGCGAGACATGCGACATCGTTCAAGAATTCCAGGCCTTGTTTGAAGAAACCAAGAGATTGGTCGACGAGGTTCACGACAAGAACGAGCGTTGTTATCTCCGATACTGCCGCATCGACATCACCATTCAGAGACTCACCATTGGCCTCACGGCGAACCTGGAGTGGAGATGCTGGCTCATATTCTGGTATGGTGTCCCAAGAGATTTCAGGCATCTTGTTATTACCGACGAGATTCGCACCCAGGTCCTCACACGGTCAATTTCCTTGATTGAATCCCTCAACACCGTGTCTTCCGACAAGGATGCCGAGCACTTTCAGTGGCACATTGGGGGCCACGCAGCCTTCCAGTCCATCATGCACGTCCTCTCCGAACTACGTGATCCTCAGTTTCCTGCTGCAAACGACTCGAACATCCGCTGTAGGGCCTTGCGGGCCCTGCACACCGTATATGCTGTCAAGGGCCGGAACGATTCCAATACATGGGCCGTCATTCGGCGTATGATTGACCGACTGGACCCAAAGCACGAAAGTGCCAAGATGAGTACAATGGGTGGTTTTTCGGAGAAGCGTTTTGGAGAACACGACCTGAGTGTCATTTATTTTGCCAAGAGTCCGAGCCCAAGTACAATACCTACGCCACAGCCAAAGCATGTTCCATTACCGTCACGTCAGAACCAGCAACAAATGAACCTAGCGCAGGCGCGGCCTCCTGTGACCTTGTCTCAACAGGACTACGTCCTTTACCCGTCTACCAACGGCCCGCCCATAGTGTCGACGATGGGTAATGGTGATACAATCGAAGCACGGTACGCTGCAAATGGCCATGGGTTGTCTGCTGGCCTTTCAGAGATTGAAAGGATGACGGGAACTGGACTAGGTGACATGAACACCAACGCCTGGCTTCAAGACATGGCGATGGACATGGATTGGGTAAGTGGTATTGCCTACAATACTTTACTTCTCTTCTGACCTGCCTACAGGGTTTCTGGAACTTTGATCCTCTGCAGTTTGATTCCGGGTTCGGCCAGTATGCCGCGGGCAGTGGCCAGGGTCAGTAAGCAACTTGCGGGCTCTCCTCGATTGGTCGGTGGAGTTTTCAATCTGCCTAGATGCTAGCGTCTCCTACATCTTGAGCGCCTTACACGATCTTTCGTCCCGCTGGCGATCAAATGAGCTCACAGACACGCTGAACTAGCGGCACGCGAGCTCCCGATATTCCCAGGAATAATTCCCGCCAACCAGCCTCCAGCGCTGTCAGCCCGCCCGAACGACCAAAGTCCGGTTTGAGAATCTGGGAATCTGTGCCCTAGTCAAGGTGTACAGGGACAGTCAATCCTGATGGCACGTCGCATCTGGCTAGCTTGAAGTGGGCGCAGCTTTAGCTCTCGAGAGAGGGCGCAATCTGACAGGAACCAATCGTCGATGCTGTGGTGTTGGTTTTGTGAGAGCAGAGCATGCGGATCACTATAATCGTTTCCTCGAGAGCACTGACAGCGTGTAGATAGAAGCAACACCGGCAGACTTTGCCGGCATTGAATGAACATCATAGTAACCACCAGTTTTTTCCTGATTTTTCTGGAAATCGAATGTTGAAGCACAATTGGCTGCACCTTCACAATTTAGCAGCGTTGTCCTTTGTTGTTTCTTCACCGGTGGACCGTCGGACATATCGCGGCCATTCTCTCGCCCACCGCCACGACACGCGCCTCCTTTCGGGCATTTTTGCAAGCAGTCGCTGAGGCGCGGACAAGGCTGACGAAGCATATTTGTTTTTGCTGCAGCCCTACAGGACAGCCCTGCTTAAATTTGAGCATCATACCTCGACATCACCGCCAAAGATCACCGGTAAATCTGGCGCAGCGCTCGCGTCATCTGACGAGCCACGCAAGAATATCCTAGCTACCCAGCTACCCGGCTTCCAGTTTCGTCGCTCGCTAACCCTTTACGCAGTCTGGATTGCCTTGTTGGAGGCTGGTCCGATATCCCTGCATCCCAAAGCGACAACTCCGATCAAGTACCATTACAAATCAGGACCTTTCAACCATCGGAAGAGCGGGAAAGGAAAAAAAAGAAAAAAAAGCAAGAAATCCTAGCGACATATACGGCAATAATAGGGGTAGAATGCCGAAACCCTTCTACGAATCCTCTGGCTGCACTTTGGGTATCTCTCCCCAGTCCGCACGGCTGGCTCTTGCAGTGCGCACCAGTCCCAGTACAGCCTGCGTACCTATTTTTACGCGCAAGCTGATCGTCTAAGACACTGCAACTCATGGTCCATGACGGGTGCACGCTGCATATTTCGACCGTCTTGTTTATCATCCGCCTTGGACACGTCCACGATCGCCTACCCCTGATGACTTCTCAAATGTCGCTGGTTCTTGAAATGTTGGATTTGGTATTCTCAATTTATGATTTGTCGTATCCGTGTCTGAATCTCATAGGACAGCGGTCCGGTCGCCGTCGGCCCGCTAGACCAATTGCGCGTCCTATTTGTTTACCATGGTAGTTGTCACTGTTATCCTGGCTCTCAATCACTTTGCAGTTAAATGACTCGCCTCATGGGATGATCTTTTCATTGTACAACTACATGATGACGTCTTGGGATAGGCATTAGCTGGGGTCGAGCTCCCCAAGAAAATAGAATCGCAGTCACGGCCCGTGACAAGCGTGCTTTGCACGGCTCATCTTATGTTCAAGTCTGGTCAAAGCAGTGGATATCACGACTGTCAATTCCAACTCGGATGCTGGTGCAGTCTGAAAGGAGCAGGCTGACCACATCCCAGGCCTCGCGGCATGCGGAAGGACTTGTGCGTCACCAGAGACACAAACATGGACCACGTTCGAGCAAGAGATTTGGAAAGAAGTACATAAGGACCAGTGCAACCGTCGACAATCATATCCTCCTCACCACCACCACAATCACTCTCGACAATCTTTCAACACTTCCTCTTTCTCTACCAAGTGCCTAATCTTAGTCCTACTACACTCGTTCACCATGCGTTCCGTCAACACCATCATGGCCCTGCTCGCCATGGGCGCCATTTCTTACTCGGCCCCCACTGGACCTGCTCCCACCAATGCCATTGCTCCTGGCTGAGAGCCTGTCCCTGCTGTTCCTCAGCACGCTGTCCACAACATATCTCCTTCTCAGTTTCCCAACAAGCCCGCGCCGCCGTCCAAGGCTCGCTCTATAAAGCCTGCTAGCACTAAGGGCCAGCAGATTCCCTCCCCTGATAACCAGCCGAAGGATTTGCCTTCGTCGCCGTCGAAGGGAAAGCTCCATCCTACCGCTCAAACTCCTAAGGAGAAAACTACTCCACCGCAATCTCGCGATATCAAGCCCGCTCCTGCGCCGAAGAACCCCAACCCAAAGGTTCCTCGTCCTCAAACTAGGGACGTGAAGCCTGCTCCTGGCGACGGAAACCCCCCTGGTGGACTTATCAACGCCGACGCAAACGTCAACATCGCACGTGACGCCCCTGCACCTCCTCCTAAGCAGCCCAGCCTGATCAATGCCGATGCCGAGACCAGAGTTGCCCGCGGCGAGCCTGGCTCCCTCGTCGACGCTCCCATTCAGGGCAACGACATCCTCGACGGCGACCACGTCCTTGCCCGCGGCGAGCCTGGCTCCCTCGTCGACGCTCCCATTCAGGGCAACAACATCCTCGACGGCGACCACGTCCTTACCCGCGGCTAGCCTACTTCCAAGCCTATACTTGCACCCAAGGATATTAAGAAGGCCCCCCAGCATCAGGGGGCTTAAGTGAAGATGAGTGGATGAATAGCGGGGGAGCGGGATAGGAATTTGGGAAGCGATTGGATGACAGGGAGAGGAAGAGGTGGAAGAAAAAGAGGGAGATTACCGAGAAGAGAAAAGTTGGAGGATGTCGAGGCCCAAGTGAGAGACTATGGATGGTCAATTCTCGGTTTCCTCCCTTCTCTTCTACCTTTGGTTTTTGTTTTTAGGTCTTTTTCTACAAATCATCATCCCCGCAGTGGAAGAGTTAAAGCAGCAAGACTCCTTGGATGTGCTCCGAAAACTTCAACAATTTTGATTCATGCGCAACGCGACCAGACGCAAAGTTTGGCCACTAACTGCGCTGGTTGTACTCGCCCTTTTGGACTTCAAAGACTTCGATATGGCAATTTGGCGGCGCCACGCTGGAGATGCTGTATTTAATGCGTCACTTCTTGCCTCTTGCCTGAGGTTTCGTGCTACTCCTAGTAGTGGTGGTGTTGTGTTCGTCCGCGACTTGGACCACAACCTGTGTTGAGCGAATACATAGAGAACAAACTTTTCAAAAAGACTTGCTGAAGGAAAGACACCTCTGCCATGCAGCCAGCACCTTTTAGCATGCCACGCGAACATCGCCGCTGTGCGACCCAACAAGAGCCGTCATCCTTCAGCCTCGTGTGAGGTGCAAGCCTATGAGGACATGGCCTCAGCTTTGACATGCTGTGCAATGGTGGTGGAGCTCACGGGCTCCTGCTTATGGCTTCCGTCGATATCGAGGTCGGGGCCAGATTCAGCCACCGTGGTCTGCAGCTGCGCTTCGTCACGAAGAACACGCCTCAATATCTTTCCGGTGCTGTTGCGAGGTATGCTGTCTACCAAGCGGATTTCTTTTGGTATCTTGTAGCTGGAGAGTCGCTCGCGAAGCCAGGCTCGGATTTCAGGGGCCGTGGGTGTGAAAGCACCTGGCTCAAGGACAATGTACGCCCTGACAAACTCTTCGAATCTACCCCGTTCGGTTGCTCCAACTACGGCAACGTCTCTGGTTGCTGGATGCTGAAGCAGTTCGCTTTCGACTTCTGTCGGTGACACTTGCCATCCGCGTACCTTGATCAGCTCCTTGACACGGTCAACGATATAAAAGCTGGCGACGCCGGTCGTTGGGTCGCAAATTCTGCGTCCGATATCTCCAGATCGAAGAAGGAAGTTACAAGGCGTGAAAGCAGCGCGGGTGGAAGGTTGATCTCTCAGATATCCAAGAAAAGGTTGCGGAGCTCGGATCAACAACTCTCCTTCAACAGCATCCTTGTTTATGGTGGTTCCTGTGCTATCGACCAGCCTGGCAGAATAGTTAGCTCACTTTCTGTAGCTCAGTGCTGGAACTTGACCAGAAGCTCACATCAACTCAAAGCCATTAAGGCACTGGCCAACACTGTCGTCGTCCCGCTTTGATTCGTCTCTTACACAAGTAATCCATCCCGCTTCGGTCATGCCCCAAACAGACCGAATGCAAGCTTTCTCGTGCAATAGTTTGTAAAGAGGCTTCTGCTGTGCATACTTAACACTCGCCCCACCCACCCAAATACTGCGCAGGCTTTTCAAGTTGCCGGCCTTCGCTTGCGGAGACATAGAGAGGGAGAGCAAAATAGGAGGCGCGATATATGTTTCGGAAATACTGTGGCGGTGGACGCATTCGAGGAAAACAGTTTCATCGTACCGGTGCATAATGTATGTGCGAACCCCCTGGCGGATGCTGGCTGGGATTATTGGCGATCCGAAGGCGTGGAAAGGCGCAAGCGTGAAAAGTCGAGTCATCTACGATACTGAATCAGCAATATGAAAATGCTCAAAAGTCTAAGTCTTTAGACGACAGGTCACTTGAATGTTCCCTATACACACTATGGGGAGGACAGTGTGTAATGAGTGAATGAAGCTTGTTCTCCCCTATGAGGCCGGGGCAGGCTATCTATATACTTGTGTAGGCCACCTACACGTGACCCTGGGATGACGATGACAGTGACAAAGAGAGGGTCAGTGGTTGCTAAGAGGTGAGATCGCTGTAGATCGCGATATCACTCCAACACACACACATGTCCCCGACTTCGTCATCTGAATATTTGCCGTGTGCCGCGCGGCTTTAGCACCGAGCCTCAAAGTTGATACCTTTTCGTCGTCCGCTGTGGCCCCGCCACAGTTGACTTTTCTCAAAGAGCATGCTCACGTACCTTGACTGATTCTTTCGAGCAGTGAAAGTCTGCCTGGTTGACATGGTAAGAGTGGGAAATCATGGCCCACTTCGGAAGCCCAGAGGTGCCGCTCGTAGCACTGTACGTTGCAACAGTCTTTTCGGGGTCTTCTGGTCGCAGCCAATCTCTTTCGCCATGCTTCAAGAGTGTGTGCCAGCTTCGAATCCCACAGGTCGAACCAAAACCACTGGCGTCAAAGGCGAAGATTTTGGACCTTTCGAACCTGGTAACTTCCGCCATCGACAATAGCTTGTGTAAGAGCATTGGGTCAGCAATGATGAGCTTCGGGTTGGTGGTCCAAAAGTGGTGTGATAGCTCCGCTGGAGTTGAGGCTGGATTGATCCCGGTGAAGATGGCACCTGCTCCAATGATTCCTAGGTACAAGATCGAGTAGCGCAGCTATTTTATCAGCGCCTCTAGGGCGATGTCCGTGTACCATCTACTTACATCATTGAAACAGTTTACCCACACCGCATCTCCCCTCTTGATGCCGACCACGTTCAAGCCTGCAATGAGCTGCCTGACTTCTCTCCTGATCCTGTTGAAAGACAACCATTGCGACGGGTCTGATGCATCTACAAGCAGCTTCGGGCTATTAGTATCGCAGAATTGCTGGAGAAACTTTTGTTTGTGTACCGGTCTATCGGGAGAGGGGGCTTTTGCCCCGAAGGTCCAGGTAAGGAGGTCCATCGGATTTCAGGGGCAACGTCCAACTTTTCTTGGCCGGGACGTTGACTTGGAGGAAAGACTTGAAAGGGGAAAGAAATAAGAGGAAGCCAACGGAAGAGAATGATTAGGAGGTGCTAGAACAGATCCTGCTCGAAAGGCCACGACCTGAGACTAAGCCACAAGTTATGGTAAACACAAGGCAGATTGTGGGATGAGAGGGAGCATTCAACATCTGGTCGCAACATTTGAAGAAAATATATGGCTTCTGAAGATAGCCTCATAGTGCCTGCTGAATTTACCAAGCTAGTCAGCACTCTGAGTCTCCCTGGCTCTTGTGGGGTCTGTCTTGGGAGCATAGTCAGCTGCTCAGCGATACTCGCTTCCAGCCCCTGGCCATCTAGTGAGTTGCAAGGCGCGGCAGGCCCCAGAACCCATATTTCTTGATAATCAGCTTGATTTTGGCAAAGTAGAGAACGTAAGTGGTCACTCGAGCCCAGGGTCATGAGGCCGACAGGGACGACTCCTTCGCATGCAGACACAACCTCGACTGCGACTAGTAGGCGCGCAGAGACATGATACCTCGACAATTTTAGAGGAATTCATGCCGGCATCGAAAAGCAAGAGGATTCAATATGATCGGAAAGACGACTCACAGACGATGCAGATGCCGTTGGTGAGAACCGACTGTAGTTCAGAGCCGCCCCGCGTGGCGTCCAGGGAAAGCGCTAATCATGCGGCCCCCCTCCCTTCCGCAAATAGGTCCTGCAGCCCAGCTACACTGATCATGGTCATAGCCTCTTCTTATTTGCCCTCATGTTCGAGATTCCGCGCTGAGTTCCTCTGACCACCATCGTGATGTTGCGAACACCAACACAGCCAGGCATCGTATCCATTCCACCCGATGAGCAGCCGACGTCAAAGGGGCGTTTTCGCGCTGGCCATTCGGGGGCTTTGTCTTCGGAGTTGTATCTTGATTTGTACTCTTAGAAAGAATTCTTCTGCGGTCGCAAAGCTCCGAAACGCTCCCGGTCGTAAGCCTCCCTCCGTTTTCTTTGTCTTCAGAAGCCAAAATTTCACGGAGACAAAAGCAGTGTGATAATTCACTATGTTGTTGAGTTGCCTGGTTCCCTGAATGGACAATCAATGGCATCTTTGACCGTGATAGGGGAAAATGCGGACTCCGAAAGGGCTGGAGACTCAGGTGCAGGATCGAAAAAGCAACGGGAAGAAAGGTGGCTTGTCATCCGACCTGCTGCAGACTATTGAGCCTTGTGAAAAGTTACAGCAAATCTCAGACAGGAGCAGACTCGTTGATTGTACATCCAGTGCGGTTCGGCGCAAGATCAGCGTTATTTCCACTTTTGGCTCTATTCCGAAGATGTAGTCAGCGCCTGAGGACGAGAAGGAGCACTTCGTGGCGCTCCAGACTAGTAGATATCGCAGGGCCCCAATGGTCAGGTATTCAGACTTGCCAAATAATAATCTTCCCGACACCGGAAGAACACTGGGCGACTGACTGGAACTCAGACGGCGAGATGGATCTTCGAAGTCGCACGACAGTCGACAGAAATGGAGCAACCAGCACAGTAGGATGGTACTTCAGTGTTTCCTGCCCTGAAGTGTCATTAATTGACGTTGAGCATGCCTAGTCCAACCAAGCGCTCGTCCACTCACCTGCTTTTCGACCCGGTCACCCTTTTTCGTCTCATCTTTGCAAGTCTTATTTTTGGTCTACGGTGTTGAGACGCGAAATCAAAGCCGGCTTCCGCGTTACGTTGATAGAGACTTCCAAGGACAATCGTCACATCCGCTCGTCTTCCATCGAACAACAAGCGATTCACTCTCTGCCAAAACGGCCCAAGACGCCTCTCCAGCGACCATTCTTTGTTGCGTCGACTCAACGCCGCTTTGAGCATCCACCGCCGCTGTGTCAATTCAATGTCCTTGTAGAAGCTGCGTCAACGCGTCCCTTTGTCCTCTTCACCCTATACAATACCTCGACTTCAGGGCGAAGATGTCTTTAAAGTCAGGCGACCGGCACCTCGAGTCCATCATTAAACCAACGAACCCAATCCCCTCCCCTCAGGCTCCGGAAAGCTTTGAGAATTCTCCTAAACCCTTCAACACCAACACATTCACTGCCATCGAGTTCGCAGAATACGAGCAGCGCTTGTACAATAAAATGCTGTCTCAGAGAGAATCGTCGAGGCCGGTAACCCGGGACGACAACACCGGGCGTGTTGTCCGAAGAGATGCCAGCCGTAGCCGGAGCCGTCCCAGGGAGGAGACTCCAGCCACCTCCAAGGCTACTTTGACCAGTGGAACAACTGACGACACTGCCGGCTTCGAGAATGTCCAGCTCGAGGAGGGACGGCAAGACGGCGGTCTTGACGATGTCGCTCTGTCCGAGCTCCCCGAGAAGAAGTATAACATCGTTGTTCGCAACCTCCGCCACAAGATCTTCATCGTCTACCGTCGTTTGTTCTCGCTCATTTTCATTGCCAACATTTCGGTCCTCATCTGGCTCATCTGCCAATACCGCTCCCTCAACATGCCGCCATCTCCTCTTGCTACGGCGACTGCCAGCAACTTTTGTCTTGCGATCTTGATCCGTCAGGATTACATCAACAACGCCATATATGACGGTTTCAGGTGTACGCCGCGTTGGGCTCCGCTGAGACTTCGTCGTGTCATCTGCAAATGCTATGAGAACGGTGGCGTCCACAGTGGTGCGGCCGTTAGCGGAAGTATCTGGTATGTACTCCTGACTACGGTGCTGACTTATCGGGTTGTGAAGGGCCAGTTCGCCGTGGCAGCGCCTGTCGTTCTCGCTCTTACTTACTCCATCCTCACTCTCCTCGCTCTTATTTTGTTCTTCGCCATCCCCGCGGTTCGCTCGAGGAAGCACAACTTGTTTGAGTATGTCCACCGTTTTGCCGGCTGGTCAGTCGTTGCCATCTTCTGGGCTGAGGTTCTTCTCCTCGCCAAGAACAACTGCGTCGCCAACAGCATCACCTTCAGCAAGGCAGTCGTCCACGAGCCTTCCTTCTGGTTCCAAATCATCATCACCGTCCACTTGATCTACCCCTGGTTCCTTCTCCGCAAGATTACCTTCAAGTCGGAGAACCTCTCCAACCACGCCATCCGCTTGACCTTCAGCGAGAAGATGGGTCAGTTCCGTGGTGTCGCTCTCGCTGCCACGCCTCTCGGACAGTACCACTCCTTCGCTACTTTCCCGAACCCTACCGAGGAGGACCCCAACAGGCAGTCCATTGTCCTCTCCAGCGCCGGCGACTGGACCAAGGCTCAGATGGGCGAGAGCCAAGAACGCGAGTACTACCTCCGCGGTCTGCCCAAGGCTGGCGTCCTCGGCATGGCTACCGTCTTCCGCAACGTCGTCCTTGTTTGTACCGGTTCCGGTATTGGCCCGATTCTCTCCTTCATCAACCTCGGTGAAGCCGACCGCACCAACTGCCGCGTCATCTGGAGCGCTCCTCGCCCCAAGGACATCTTCGGCCAATCCACCATCGACATGGTTAAGAAAGCGGACAAGGACGCCATCATTTGGGACACCAAGGAGCAGGGTCGCCCCGAAATGCTGTCCATGACTTACGACCTCTACAAGAAGTCAGGCGCTGAGGCTGTCTTCGTCATCAGTAACCCCAAGCTCACCAAGATGATCGTCTACGGTCTGGAGTCCAGAGGTGTGCCCGCTTTCGGCCCTATCTGGGATTCGTAAACGGAGCCGCCCGGAGAAGAAGCGTTGATTTTGGGACGTTTCTCTTGCTGCGGATGACGAGTCGGATTTGTTGGTCTTGCAGCACCTTTTTTTTTGGCCCTTTCTACCATTTGAGATCCGGTACAAATCCTTTTTGTCTCCTTTTGTCAAGACTCCCTTTGTACATAGCGCGTTCGCCAGTGCTCCCTGAAGGGGGGGGTTTCTGTTGGTGGTTTCGAGCATGATCCGGCGTTTTTTTGCTCTTTGCACGCAGACAAGCTGCCCTAGCGATTTCTTTGAGCCCCGCATGGTTTGTTACCCGCTCGTTTCGCTCATGGGCCGGTCTTCTCTCCTGTATCAACTTTTCTTTGTTCAAGGCTCCCTTTGTCGTTGCCGTGGTGGTAGTAGCACACAGCGCTGCCTGAGAAGGAAGAGAATTCAAATTCGTACGTTTGCACAGACAGCTTGCCAATGCGTGAAGTTTAGCGATGAAGGTCCAGCATGTGGAGCTCTGTATCTTTTCATCTTGTCAGTGCCGGTTGAAGTACTAACCTCTTGGAAGCCTGTCGTTCGGCGAGCCGGCGGAGCACGTCGTCGGTTCGAAGGGTTGTCCAAAATTTAGCTGCCATGAAGTCAAGTAAAAGCCACACAGGGAACATTTGAGCGGCCCGTCTACGAGTCGACGACAATTTGGAGGCCCACGGTGGTGGTCGGTCCGGAAAAAAGCAGTTTAGCACTGGCGTTCTCTCTTCCGGGGACCCAAATTGCACCGGAAGTGGCGCAGTCCTTCAGGCCTACCACTGCCAACGGTCGTTTTAAATGAGTGCATGTATTGTTAAATGAGAACATATATAAGCTTCGTCAATAAAGCCAAGACCGTCCACTGAAAACACAGGGAAGAGACGCGGCAATCTATGTGCAGAATTGCTGGACGCGCAAAAGTGTGGGAGTCTCAAGCGGCGGACAGAGAAATGCCAGCATGATACATACACCTGCGGCGTCGGTGTGGTGCTCACGTCAGCGACATGCCTGCAGAATGATCAGCAATAGACTCAAATAATGCGCTTGTGTAAGCTGAAAACTGAAGTCATTTGCTGGAGCGTTGCCACTCTAAAAGAAGGGTTTGGTATAACATGAACGCGGGCGGAGTTCGACCGAGTGCACATACAGCTGTGATGTCGATTATCGGTAGCTTCAACTCGAGGTTTCACGCAGCGTCCTGGTGGCTTCTCACAACCATGCAAATAACAGCAGCACCATTGACATTTCATATTTCCAAATGTCCAAATCAGTCAGAGTATTGGGTATCCTACCGGCATTGAACTAATGACAGCAGTTACCAAATTCTGCGTCAGCTCCCCCAAATCCTCGTGTGCGTTTCTATCCTCGCCTACGAGCAAGCAGCGGCATCGCGTGGAAGAAGGCTTTCCTGTAGCGATGACCAACTCCGACCAGCAGGACTCGCTAGGCAAGATAAACGTTTGAGCGAAGACTCTTTTGGTAACGCAGGTAACGTGATGAGCGGAAAAGTCGACCTGCGAAATTCCCCCATGCCTGATTGTTCGCTTGCCGCATTGCTAGTGTAGTTTGACCGCTGGCACATTCCGTGTTTGAGAGAGGAACGCATCAAAAGGGGGGTGCTGAGCAAAGTACTGCTGGCTGCTATTCGAAAAGTAATACAAAGCGATTTGAAGAAGCCAGTCATCAGAAGAAGAAAACTTTAGGGAGGGTAGGGAAAATGCTTCTTGATGGCAAAAAATGTGAACAGGAAGACCAAGCGTGTTTCGGGAAGGTTTAAAGTGAAAACCGGAATGAAAGACCTTAAGCCTAGTGCTGCGCTTGCATCTCAGGCGCGGGTCCGTTGTCCGACGTGTTGCGAGTTCGCCATACGTGGATTGTGGCCAGTGTCGTTGTGGCAACAAAGAAGGCCCTATGGAAAGTTCGCGTCAGTACAAAATCTACGGACATCTCTCCACGCTTTCGAGATTCAGGCAGATGCAAGTCATACCACTCGAAGGCGGCAAACGCGGTTGCCGCTCTTGCGCTATCGCAAACGGTGCCAAAGCAGACTCGGTTGCCAAGCCAAACAGCAAGGGCGACGAAGCCCGCGAACCAGAAGAGCATGGTGAGCGCCTCAACACCGAGAACCGCAAATTTGTTCGCGGCGGCAGGAGCTTTCCAGGGCGCAATAATCAGGTATGCGAGCACTAGAAGAGTCCAGACCGACGCAAAGATGAGAAAGTTGACCTCAGCGGGCGAAGTCGCAAACCAATGTGATGTCCACCAGTTCGAGACTGCGGGATGTAACGATTAGTCGAGTAGCGAGGGAAAGAAGTTGGTGTAATTGAACTCACCAAAGGCAGCGAGACCGAGAACGATGATGGTGAAGGCGGCCTGCGTAATGCGCAGGGGAAGGAGCCAGTTGAATGTCATGGCGACGGAGGGGTCGAGAAGTTGGAGAGTGGTGAAGAAAGCCTGGTTGTGATCGCACAGCAGCCACAGGCAGCTTGGTCGAATATGGGACTCAAGAGATAGCTCGCTCAAGAGGTCGTAGTCTGGTCGGTGAGGGTGGAGAGGAAAGAGGGAAGAGGAACGAGAGCCGTACCAAAAGACTAATGGTGTTGAGCAGGGGCGCAAGAAGAGATGGGGGGCAGAGGGGTGGTGATTAAACGCGAACAGTCAGAGTTGTGACCGAGGAGAAAAAGATTAACGAATGAGCAGCTCTGGGTAGCTCAGTGGACGGGTAGTAGTGGAAAACAGGATTATTCCCCCTCAATGCTGACTGGGGGGGGAAGCAGGGCTCTTCCCAGCTCTGTCTCAGGCTCGCGCTTCTCGAAAGAAAAAAAAAAAAAACTCCCCGGCTCCCTGCTGTCTACAGAGATAGGCCCTGCCAAGTTGGGCAGGTGAGTTGAAGAAGATAATTGTGCAGTAGTTCGAGTCTTTGGCTTTTCGTTGTGCAGACAAAGCCAACCGACGCGACTAGGCAGCAGCAGCGTCTTTGTTGCTCGAAACGCAACAGTCTTCGAAAACAGCCTCGAGCATGTTCCGCAATCGATATGTGACGTCGCGCCAGCCAGAAGCATCGAATCAAGTCGTCTCAGCCAACTCTAACGGAGGCCTCAAGGTCGTGCTGCCTACCTGCTGCGATGCGCTCCGCCGACCACAGGGCTTCTCTCACGGCGACGACGACGGCGACGGCGACGGCGACGGCGACCACGACCACGACGATGATGCTTTCAATAGTTCGCAGATGCAGCCGACGGCGAAGATCAGATCTGCCACTGCCGACGGCGATCCGGGGATGGCATGCGCATCGCGGTTGGTGGTGGGATTGCTTCGGCTTGGATGTGGACGTCAGAGGTCTCGTGTCATGGGCCCGAGCCTAATGGAAATCGTTAATCTCGCGCGTCAGGTCAAGATGCGCCTTGCCGGCCATGAGGCGCAGCCACACCCCGTGGCGGTCGGCTTGCTTTTTGCGTGTCGAATCGCTTTGCATCAGGGCGAACCGCCACGCCGGTGCCTGCGGCCCGTCCTCTTTTCTGACGATTGTGGCTTCAACCTGTTGGATAATGGCATAATGGCAGGCTGAACAACGACGCAGGCTGCGCCGGGCTGTGCAGGCTGTGCAGGCTGTGCGGGCTGTGCGGGCTGCGCGGGCTCGTGGTGCAGATATCAGTCGATTGCGCGTCGAGCGAGGCTTCGGTGAAAACGTATTGGCGGGATGCCAGCTGGTTCGCGACGTGGTGAGAGTGATGTGTGGTGAGGTCAGAGGTGCAGGCGGCGGGTGGTTGGCGTGCACATGATCATCGCCTGACAACGTTTTGCAGCCCACACCTATGTACCTAGGCCATCGGGACCCTGCCCTGAGTTCAACCCGCAATCAAAACTTGCTTTGTGTTCTTTGTCCTACGGCTATCCGTCTGCTCTAGCCTCTGCACTCCGTCGACCCCATGTAGAAAAGCCTGTGAACCCATTTGCCTCTTTGCAGGAATGTTTCCGCCGTGTATCCGCTCCATGCTGCCGTGGTCCGTGAGGTCATGGTCCCCAAGGAAAAAAAAGATCGAACGCCATGATGTCTTTCATCCAGTGCCCAGTGCCAGCGCCCAGTGCCACGCCATTCATGGCCCGTAAGAAAAGTCATCGCGTACCAACGCCACTTGCCACTCCACCTTGTGCTATTACTTTTACAATCATCGCCTCACGAGAATCGCCACGTCTCTCTTCCGGTACCGCCAGGTCCATTAGCTCCCGACACCGGCACCGACGTCTCAGCCTGCGTCACACTTTGTCTGTTATGCGCGCCCGGACTTTCCGATTCATCACCGATCTCGCTCAATGGGCTCACTGCTGGTCTCTGCGGTGTCAACTGGCCTGGAACGGCGCCGCCTGCCACCGCTTCACCGGCGTTGCTGCGACCTGGCGTCATGGGAGCTGGAGGCCTGCTGAATGCCTCTGGCACCTTGGTTTGAGTTGCCGGCCCAAAAGCCCCACTATCGTAACCGTATCCTGGCCGGTAGCCCCGCGTGTTGCTAGGCCCTGTATATCCGCCTAGGGACATGGCCGGCGGTGGGCTGCGTTGATCCGTATCCGGTGCTCGCGAAACATTGGTTTGATGGCTATTCAGAGGCTGAGGCTGAGGCTGGTGATGCTGAGCCTGAAAAGACTGTGGGTGCTTAGGTGGATAGTGCTGCATCTGCGACAGCGGAGGCGGTGTTTGTGCCTGTTGTTGGTATGACTGCGGCCAGTACGTTGGCTGTTGCTGACGAGCTAGTGGATTTTGCTGTGCTTGAGTCTGCGCCGCATAGCTCCGCGCTGCATTCTCATTCGCCTGGCTCAGTTGCTTGATCAAAAGCTCGAACTTGGAGCTTCCACTTGCTGGTGGCACCTGCGCCCGGTTTACGTCTGCCTGGAAATCCTGAGCGCTCTGGAACATAAGCCCAGGGCGTTGAGCAGCACTATTTCCTCCATTGCCTGGATGAGGTCCTTGTCCGTACCCAGGGTTATTGTAAAGATTGGTAGGTTGAGGCAGAGTCGGACGTTGCCAGTTCTGTAATGTTTGCGAGTAGGTGTTGACTTGGGGCTGTGTAGCCGGCTGCTTGAACTTGCACGGGTCGTAAGTGTCTGAAAAGCCGTTTGTTCCAGGATATGGCGACTCGTAGACCTTTGGTCTGCGCAAATATGCGTTCCGTAGATAGGGAAATCGCTGCAGGAATTGAAGATACTCAACGTCTGGTTGGTTAGAGCTGGGCGACTGTCGCTGCGCCGTGAGAACAGGCGAGGCAGTTTTGTGCATGCCAAGCAGTGAATTTGCACCGCTTACCATTCCAGGGCTGTATTGCTGAGAAAACGAGGGGCGGTGATAGTTTGGGTATGGCACTCGACTGCCGGTCGGAGGACCGTAATTGCTCGAGTAGGGTGACGAAGACATCGGCTGTTGATACGCCATATGTCCTGCTTGCGGTGACTTTGAAGGGTTTGTTGCAACAGAGTTTCGCGGCGCTTCGGCGGAGTACGAAGAATGGGAATAGGGATACGGAGGGAGAGGAGTAAATGTCGGCGGTCCATTCATGTTTGGGTTGCCAAATGGAGATGGCAGGGGACGCGTAGCTGGCACAGAAGATGCATTGCTTGCCGGAGCGTATCCTGTGGAGTCCGGTGGGCAGGGCGCCACTTTTTGATTCATCGACTCCCATTGTGTGTGCTCCGTCTTTCTTGGAGTATACTCCGTATTCCTCGGGGTATACGGTGGTTGCAAAGACTGTCGTCGCGCAGCCATGGCACCGTTTAGA
This sequence comes from Phyllosticta ampelicida, assembly GCA_020351975.1. NCBI lineage: Eukaryota > Fungi > Ascomycota > Dothideomycetes > Botryosphaeriales > Phyllostictaceae > Phyllosticta > Phyllosticta ampelicida. Next base: position 32,169 of record JAIFKG010000303.1, on the reverse strand, counting down.
GTATTGACGCTGGAAGAGCCGTAACTGATAGAGCTATAAGGGCTGGCGCGAGCTTTACGTTCGGCAGCAGCTGCCGCCCGTTGTGCCTCCTTGACCGTGTCGAGGAAACCACTCTTCGGGTTATGAGTACTATTCTTCGGGTCGTCGGTAAACTGCGCTCTCGCTTCTGTGGAAGTTTTTCCAAGATAGTGCCACAGCTGGTTCGGCTTTGACAGGTCAACCTTGACTTGGAATGGATTCTTGAGCTCCTCGGGAGTTGCAGTGTTGAACTCTGCCCATTTTTGACCAGAGTTTTGCTCCGAAAACGGATCGTCCACTTCTGGTGGGCCGTCTTTTTGGTTTCTCGAGTTGAATGCTGGATTGCTGCTCTGAAGGCCTTCTGGCAGGGGTTTGGCATTTGCAGAGGGCTTGGGGCGGAGGGATTGCTTCGGATCAAGTATTAGGATATACTTCCACTCCAATTCTATGCGCTCGCGGCTGGCACGCTGTTAGCAAGTCTGATCAATTGTTTGGGGGGCTTTGGTACGTACCAGTCAGGTAAGATATCAGCAATGACGCTGAGCTCGCTTGGTCTGTTCTCAACAACGATTCCAGCGAATACTTCTCCAAAAATGTACTGGGCCTGTAGAACTTGGTTTGGTTTGAGATCCTTGGCGAATTCTTTGACGAGCTTGTTGTCTTCCAACTCGTCAACGCTCGTGTTCTTGGGGCGCTTCGCGCGATGAAAACGGCAGCGGAGATCGAAACCGTCGCAATAATACTCGGTTCCGTCCTCGTCAAAAGTTGGAACAGGTCCCTCATCGATTTGGACACCCGCAGGGGCAGCACACGTGGCGTGGAATGCACGTGTGCATTTCTTTGAGGCGCACTGGAAGCAGGAACCGCGCTTGGACCGACAGTAGTTGCACTTGAGCTCCAAGCGAGCCTTGTCAATGTTGCCGACGTTGCATACGCGCTCGACGCCATTCTCCTCGATGATGAACGTCTCTGGCGTAAACAAAGCACACAGCCGATGCGCCTTGCTGCCATTATCCGTCGGAAGTAGGGTATCGTACGCAACGTCGTTCGGGCACAAAACGCACGGCTCCGCCTTGGGAACCTTGATACGAATCTTGACGCGCTTGGCCTTTTCGTGCGTGTCTTTGGTCCCAGTATCTCTCTTCCTCTTCCTCGGCGCTGCTGGCTTTCCTTTAACACTCGCCGGCGGACTGGGAAGGTCATGCGCGATTTCTATCTCGTCGTCCTCTTCCTCCTCAGTCTCTTCGATGTACTCGGGAGTTGGTTCGCCCCGAAGTTTTCTCTCAATCTCAGCGACATCAACCCAGACGCTGTCAGACTCGCAGTCGCACTTCTTGGCTATTCTACCGAACTCGAGCCACTGTTCAGTGGCGAAGTTGACGGATTCGGCACAGTTGTACCCGATGTTGTATCCAGAGTGATATCCGTACGGATAGGTCAAGACAAATTCGCCCTCGTAATGGATCAGTTTGTTAACCTTGATGTTGAATTCACTCTCGAGCCGCTGAGGAGAAATCAAATACGTCTTGTGGCGCAGAAACTGACTGCAGTTTTTGGCATCGTTGGGCCACAATCTCTTCATGGCATTCTCGAAGCGCCGGGCATCCTCTTGGCAAATGCTGTACCATTGTTTGGGTGCACCAAAGTGTATGTAGTTGATCGAGTAAAGATCTACATCCTCCAGATGCCAGGCAAATGTTGCCTTCCACATTCCCAGGTAGAGGTAAGCGGTATTAACACCTGGGACTTTGGTGCCCAGTACGTCCAACAGGTTTTCGAGCTTGGCGACGTTCCAAGATGTGGTCGAATCGTCAAAAAGTGACCCAGGCATGTCGGCACCATACATGGGTTGTCCAAAGTTGATGGTCTTCCAGTAATACTGTTCCAGTTCGGCGCAGCGCTCTTTGGTAAATTCTTCCAGTCCCTGCATGTGATAGTCGAAGCCGACAAACGCTTCCTCGTCAACGTCGTCAGCATCTGCACGGCTGTTGTTCTTTCTTCGAGACGAGATTGACTTGGGTTGGCGACCTCGTGACTTTGGTGACGAGTCATCTGGTGCTTCCTTTTTGAGGGCGCTGATCTTTTTGTCGACAGGGCCAGCAGCATCTTCGGGAGGCGATGTAGGCGTCGGAGGTATCGTTTGTTGGCTATTCCTTCGGGAAGTCGACCTATTTTCTGGTGCTTGTTCCGGCTCTTGCGTTTCCTCCCTCGAAACATCTTCCCTGGGTGCTGCTTTGCGAGGCCGTCCGCGGGTTCGTTTGGTACCAGCCGGTGCGGCGATACTAGCCTCTCGGTTGCGGGTGGACCGCGTGCGAGCAGGGGCTGTCTGATCGCCGCGGCGCTCTCCACGCTTAGCAGGCGGTTGATGGTCCCACTCTTCTGTCAAGGCCTTCCATTGTGGGAGGTTGTACGAGCGTTGCTTTTCGATATTTTGCTGGCTATATTGACCGCGTCCACCGGAGAAGTCTTGCATGATTGGATTCTTGACTCTGATCTTCTTCACGGCCTCGGTGAGATCAGGTAACGAGTTTCGCCTGACGCCGATCTTGTTAGCACTATGGTGTCTTGTCCAAACTCCCATCACATGCGGTGCGCGGTGTTGACAAGGGTAGAGAGCTTACCACTCCGCCGGAGGTACGACCTTGACAATACCCGACTTCATGCCGTACTTGTCAATCTTCTCGACGAACTTTTTGAAGCTCCGAAACTGGGCCATGGTCTGTCCAAGTAATTAGTAAGCGCATAGTCGCATATAACGCGCAGCGACAGCATTCGCAAGTCTTGCGCAGGGTTGTTGAATTGCGGCGACGTACCGGGTGAAAGACTGGGATCTTTCCACCGTCCCAATAGTATGCCGGCTCAACTTCTCCAATGTCCTCTTCATCGTCGAATTCGAGTTCAGAGAGATCTGAAGATGATCCTTCTCGCTTGCATCTGTCCATGTCTTCGCTGGTAGGCGGCGTCAAAGCAGCCTTTTGGTCGGCGTGTTTCGCGGTGGTGTCGGGAGCAGCAGCGGCCGCGACTTGGGGAGCGTCCGACACCGGAACGTCCTCCATGTCGACTTTGCCCCAAGCGTCGCAAGTTATCGGTAGTAATCGTGGGAAATGAGCGCCGCGCGTAGGCGGAGGTAATAGGGTCAAGATGCGAAATAGGTGTGAGGGCAGCGAGCACGGCGGTCGCTCGACGGTCGTGAGGTTCCAGGTGGTCGGGCGGGCGAGGGGTATGCAGGTGGGAAACGAGCGACGGCGGTGGAGTGCTTCGACAGCACACGACTACAAGCGGCGCATATGGTTGAGAGCGGTGGGAGCGTGGGTGGGGATGCCAGGCAGCTAGACCAGAAAACGCGCTCTCGAGTGAAGTGTGACGATGGGCAGGCGGTATCGATGTCGAAAAGTGTAGACCAAGGAGCGGAGATGGATGATGGATGGGTGCTTGGCCCAAAGCCGCTAGAGCGAACCCTGCCCTGTCGTGCCTGTTTACCGAGTGGTACGCAGCTCACGCCACCTGCTTACCAGATGATGTCCTGTTGCGTTCTGCTATCTGCCAAAGCCGTTCCTGGCTATGTTCGTTACATGTCCCTACCTCTTCTCTTTCAACGCAGGAGGCGGCCCGACCATGGGCTTTGGCCACCGGCTTTGGCCCGAGTCAAGCCGCCTTAGGTCGAACCACTGCATCAATCACGTGCAGCTCTAGCTGTGTTTATCCAGAGCCTCGTGTCATCCACCACATTTGACAGTGAGGCTGCATCGCGCTTGAATTTGACTCGAACTACGTCTTGGAACCACCTACGGAAAACATCCTGGGGAACATTGCAGTAGATGATTGCGGGGCGCATTGCGACGGCGACTCGATGAGGTCCGATCTTAAGCAGGTGCGAGCTGCAAGGAGCGATGGCATTGCGCGATCAAGAATTCTACCCTCTGGCCTGCTGCTTGCGACCTTTTGAGACGACGAGCTAGATGGAGAAGCCAGGGGCTTTGCGCACTGTCACGACCCCGATACTTTGCCATGATGGCACACGGCCCTCTCGTAGGCTATAATGGAGTGGACCAGGGCGATACCAGAACCACCATGCAAGCCACAATGGGTCACCCTGAAGCTTGAGGTGATGCCATGGTGCAGCCGTCGATGAGGGATCTGCGTGTACACGGGACCGGCCGTAGGTTAATCACCGTTTGACTCCGCAGCCGCAGCCCTACCGGCAGGCGGAGCCCCACGTGGTGAGCTTTGTGCTGGTCCGTGGGGACTGGGAGGGTGCAGACCGGACGCACCTCAGGCCTGTTCGGTACGTCGAGTCCAGATCCCCAGCTCGGCGGATTTCCTCACTGCAAGATTCCGATGCGATAAGACAAAAACACAAAGGCACCGAGAACATCCGACATGGCAGTGGTCCGCATGTTTGTGTCTTCCTCATAGACCCCTTGAAGCAAAGAGACAGTAGTCATCCTCAATTTTTTCGTCACAGTCATGGGGAAGGGGAGGATGGCGAAAGGGTGCAAGAAAGAGAAGAGAAAAGTGAAGAAGACAACCGTGGAAGCCAACTGCATCCCCATCCCGTTAACCGACGTGTAATCCCGGGACCCCTTTTTTGCACCTGGACCGGCTCCCAAATGCTATGCAAATTTTGAGACCGCAAGTGATCTTTTGTTTTCTTGAACCTATCCGTAACACCTTGCATAAATCGCTCATATGCCCGAGAGAATCACTGTGTAAAACCATGGGTAAAAAGAGCGTTGAGACCACCATTGCTTTTGGCAAGTGCAGTCATTGTATCCCGCTAAGAGATGATTATGCATGCTTTCAAGCAGAAGCCTGGGGCTGTTCACGACCACGTCCGCCGCGGAATCCGTTGCGGCCACGATCACCGCGATGGAAGTTGCCGCCACGGCCACGACCCTGACCACGACCGCGATAGCCGCCCCTACCACGCTCTCCCTGGAAGCCACCACGGCCACGACCACCACGCGAGTGAGCAACCTCCTGGAAGCCCTCGCCGTTGGGGCCAGGGGTAGGTCCGGTGGGTGCAGGAGCAGTCTCTGTAGTCGTGACAGGGGTGTCCTCAGCCCAGCTCTGGGTGCTGGTCGCCGGCGCTGGTTGGTGGATCGCCTCGGTCTCGCTAGGGTTGCGGGGAACCATCTCAAAACTCTCGGTCAAAGGGTCGTCAGCGACAGGTACCTTCGAGTCCCACTGCTCCGCACCAGCCGCGTTGGCAGAGCCATCTTCGACACTTGTAGTAGGAGGCGCAGCCGATTCGTTGTGAGCCTCACCGTTGGTAGTAGCGGCACTGGTAGCATCGAGCTCGGTCAAGCCAGCGTGAGCGACCGTGGGGTCCGTGGCCGCACTGGCTGCTGCGTTCGACTCTGGCGGGATGGGTTCCGACTGAGCAACATCTTCAGCCCAGGCCTTTTCTTCGGCGAACTCGGTACCAGTCTCCTTGGTTGACGCGTCCTTGACTTCGGCATCTGAGGCAGTCAGCTTTGTTAAGTAGCGTCCAATGTTGTGTACTCACAAGTAATGGTGAGCTCAACGCCCTCCGTGGAAACGACAGGCTCCGTAGAACTGCCAATCAGCTTGAGAGCAGCCTCCACCGCTTCAGGATTACCGCCGTATACCTGCAGCAAGGCACCTTCAAAGGCTCTGGACAGCTCCGAGTCATCGTCGCACTCTTGGCGCCGAGCAGCAGCAGCCCTGAGGAATTGGGAGAAGATGAGCAGACGCTCCTTCGTGACCTCATCAACCTTGGCTTCTGCCGTCGCCTGGGCCTTCTTTTCAGCGTCCTTCAGCTTCTCAGCATGAGCAACCTCCAACTGCTCCTTCTGACGCGCCAATTTCTGCTGGTAATCATCATGGATCCTCTTGTACTGAGCCAGCTGCTCCTCAAACTGCTCACGGTCGGTCTCAAGCTGCGGTTTCTTCAAGGCCTGAGCCTTTTGGTCGTTGTTGATCTTCTTCTGGGCGACGAGGTCATCGAGCGGGACGTCGGGGTTTTCCTTCATGACAGAGTTGACCTTGTCCATGGCGTTCTACGACCCGGTACGGTTAGCATCTGCTGTGAGGTTAGGTCTTCACTGTGCAACTTACAAGCTTCTTGTTGACATTGCGGAGCTTCCTTTGAGTGATGTTAGATGAGTCAATTGCTTCGGAGCTCGTGCGCAGGGCCCACGTACTTTTGCAGCTCTTTAATGTACGGATGTTCAGACTCGACATCCGCGCCATTGATCGAGCCTTCAACGGGCGAAGCTGCATCCTTGGTAGGGGTGGAGGCACCAGCGGCAGTAGCAGAAGCCGCAGCGGCCTCAGCCTTAGCCTTCTTCTTGCGTGCGCTCTTCGACTCGGTTGGAGTTGAGCTGGGCGGGTTGACGGTTCCCGACATTGTAGAGGGCGATTGTATGAAGTGCGATGTGTACGAGACTTCACGAGTTTACGGTGAGAGCGGGAAAGCAAGTCTCGCGTCAAAGCAAGTCTGACAGGTCGAGGGTGAGTGGTGAGGGTTTGTCGAGCTGGCAGATGCGAGAGCTCCAATGACAGGAAGAGGCCCGGACGGGAGCAAAGGCGCGTCGCGGGAGCGATTTTGGGCCCGTGCGTGCCAAGGTTCCATCGTCATTGGGACTGTTGAATGTTCAGCAGCTACATGAATTCTACACCGTTTTCAACCACGGCTCGCGAAACTGAACATCTTTAGGTGTGCGCTTTCATATCCCTTGGTTCTTTCACTGACAATTCCATCTGGAACTTTCACCTGGCCAGAAACCCACATGCGGCCGCCGGTAAAGTTAGTGATCTTTCACTTTGAGCACGCGACCAATCACAGCCAGGCCAACCGCAGTTGTGCCGGGCGTCTGCCAGCGTGGATCGTGAAGGACAAAGTCACAGAAGCAATTTGGCAACGCGTAGAATTCCTATGTGTCACACGGGTCGGAGGCTTGTTGACCAAAATGGTGGGACATAAGAAGACTGCTACTGCGGAAGCAAAGAAAATGCCTATCTCGATGCGACTAAGGAGCATTCAGACATCCTCGACGTAAAAACACAGAGGGCTAATCGCTCTCTGTGGGAGTTCCATGTCATTCTATTTCAGATAATCGTAGAAGCTGTACCACACAAGCTGAAGAAGCGAAGTTGGAGTGAACAAAAGTACAAAGCAGCTTGAGCATCCTGTGCCTTCACAACCCACCGGGTTGATATCGAACCAAAGTATTTCCAAAGCCAACGATGCCTTTGTGTGCACCTTGTGGCGAAAGAAAAAAAAATAAGCTTCACAGAGAAGCGAAGGTTTCAGTCGAGCGCTCGAGCACGGTTCAAAGGCTCAATCACGAGCACTGGTGTGAGTAACGCCTGTCCGTCAGTGGCTGCGGGATGAATCCCTGCGCGTGATGGTCAGTATCCAGCATATAGTCGAGGACTGATCAAGGGCAGCAGGATTTTACTCTTTCGACACCTCCCATGAAGTCCCAGGAGCCCGGACCGTGCACGTTCCAAAAAAACCAACCTTCAAAAAGTATTAGCATTACAAATTGGCAGGTGGAGCAAAGAAAAGTAACGTGCCTCCGGCGTATTTCTCGAAAACTTCGAGTTGGGCTTCAACGTAGCGGCGAACTTGCTGGACAAGCGGGTCCTCCCAGTCGTCCAGGGACAACCCACCATCAGCTTCGCACTGGCAATCGCCATTTTTGCAGAGCTGGCCGTTTCCTTCCGGATCGGGGAAGGAGGAGCCATCAGCATTGACACAGATGAAGGTGTTGCCGCTAAACTCGCCGCCGTAGATTGGGAGGTTATTATCCTTTGCAAGCTTGAGCTGGTCCTCTGAAAATTGGCAGACCTCTTTAATATGGCCATCCTGGTCGAGGTGGCGGTCCTTGTCCGTAAATATCTGGTACTGGTGCACGTCGAGAGCAAAGATTCCGGGGTTCGTGCTGTTCAATGCTGCGTTAACGTCAAGCCAGTTCTTGGGTTGCACCCACTGATCATGCCTGTGCTCACATGTCAGTATGGAACAGGTGGCTTGGATAAGGACTCTGGAGCCTTACATCACAATTCGGAGATTTTTGTTGGCGGCAGCTTCGCGAACAACATCGAAGGTCTCCTTGGTCCATTTCTTCGAGGTCGTCAAAGTATTGGGCAGCCCGTTCGACGGTTCGTTGAGCAATTCAATGGCAACAACAGTATCTGCATATTTGGCAGATCCATACTTCTTTGCCATAACCCTCAGAATCTCCGTGGTACGCTCAAGGTTATCCTTGCCGTTTGCCTGCCACTCCACAGCCGCAATCCTGCCAGAGCCTGCTGCAGCATTCTGCCTACCAGGCGCGCCGTGGAGATCGATGATAACTGCCATATCAGCTTTGCGGGCCCAGCTGATGGCCTTCTCGAGATATTCATCGGCGCCTGAGTGGTAGGGCGTGTTGGAGTTGTCGTATGCCCAGTATCCGATGCCAATCCGCAGACTGGGCATGTCAGCTAATGGCTGATCATACTAGGAAGAGGTGAGTGCTAACGCATTTATGCCGTACGAGCGAAGCTTCTGGACGTCGGTTTCGTTGAAGAAGTTGTCCCAGTGACTCTTGAGGGTTTGCGCAGAGCCAGGCTGCTCGTCGAACGTCCACTGATCAACAGCTTGAGGGTTGTTGAAGAGATATGGAGTGAGGTACGGCTCGATGACGAGCCATCCGCCAACGTTGACGCCGCGCAAGTAGGTATTGCTGTTGTCCTTGACGTAGTAATCAATGAAAGTGGGACGCGCGCTGGCTAGGAGTGAAAAAAGAAACAACAAGAGAGCGTGGGCAATGAGCGGACGCGCCATCTTCAGGACGGCACTGCGCAAGTACTTGAAAGAGATTGGGAGTGAAAGAAAGAAAGTTCAAGATCCAATGAGCGACGGTGCCAAGTTGAGGTGTTGTTTTGATTTGGGTGAAGAGGGGATTTTGTTAAGTCGCTGTCTTAAAATGCCCGTGACACTAACCGCGCGCACGACGAGCATCGGCGTATCCCCCAAGGCAAATTGACACTCCTGTTTACAGGTGCCCAAAATTAAAGTGCCTAATGACCTCGCCCTTTTGCAAGCTCAGTGATGTCTCTGCGCTCTACACAGTCTGACCTGTGTGCAACCTTGCCATGGCGCCTCCTCCACTTTGATAACATCCTCACGGCCCCTCGTTGTCCTTCATCAAGGCCAGCACCTGATCGAATGCCAACAGCGAATCCAGCCTGGCGACAGAAGCTTGTCAGATTTTGGTAAATTTCAAAGCTCGTGAACTGCCAGCGACGAAGCCAACATTACGACACGAGAGTGGCAGATCCTGACGGATTCCAATTTTGATATCATCATCGACAAAGAGCTGGCCTGTGTAAAACATCTGCTCCTCTTCTGACTCAATCTTCCGGCAAAAAAGCAACCATTGACGGAGAAAGAAACACCTTCCACTGATCATGTACGCCAAGTTACTTTTGGAAAGATGCTTAGAGAACGCTTGTGAACCACCTTCATGTTCGACCGACTGTTATTCGGTCTCGTTCTTCACACTTTTTGCGAAGCAAATTATCATGCGCAGGCGAAAAGCAACGGAAATTCATCATGTGCTGCGGCATGCTCATCGACACTGACTGCTCCACCCGCTGCCGCTCAGTCTGGTCTCAGACTGGGGAAAAGAAATTTGTCTGGGAGAGCAGGCTTGCATGAAAAGAAATTTGCTAGGTCTCGTGGAGTGGAGGGGCGGAACTCGGTTATGGGGAGCTTGCAAAATAGAGTAGAGCGAAGACGCCTCGTCGACGTCCGTATTGCCCGAGCTCGATAGTATGTATTAAACGATGAAGTGAAATTTGAGAGGATTGCTTGCGTCGGGAGAAAAAACGGCAGTGTCTCTCGATAAGATCACAAGTGTTTGAGGATGTCTCGTAAGCCACTGAAAAGGCGCGAATCTGGACTAGTGTTCTCCATGAATGAAACCATGTAGCAGATGGTGGAAAAAGCAAGACACAAGACGGGGAGACATGGTGTTGATGACGGGTTGACAAGAGGTTAAGGGGAAATAGTTGTTCCGAGAAGACAGAGGCGGGGTTCCTCCGTAGAATACATCTGAAGTGCACCGTGATGCAGCCTAAAAGGACTGGGGGTGGCTGACGGAGCCTAGCACGTCCAGCTGGATGGGCCAGTGATAGGCTGCGAAGACGACAATCAGGCGCGCAGACTGCACGTGAACCCTCGGCTGAAACTAGGTCTCGATGGGTGTAGACCACGAGACCTGATGGTGCATTTGGATGTGCAGATGAAAGCTCTAGATAGTAATTACTGTGCTGGGTAGTCAGGCATAGCCGTCGAGGCTGGGCGAGGCAGCGCTGCTTGCGTTGAAGCTGCTGTGGGTGATGGGAGAAAGTATGGAAGCGTGAGGTTGCCTGGTGGTTGAGCAAAAGGCCTGTGAGGCCGACTCACTCCACTGTGCTGTGCCTCGAGGGTCGGAGCGGGGTTTCCGAACCTCCGTGGCCGCTGAGCCCGCAGCCGATAAGTAGCCAGTTGCCGCCCATTGACTGACCAGCCCATGTGACTTTACTAGGACTCACCTGACGACCATCCACAGTCGGGTCTTCCCACATCAACATTTGCAACGCCATATCTGGTCGCGATCAGGCCTTGGTCTTCACGGCTTCTCATTGTCGACGGCTCTCGGCTCTCAGCTCTCTCCTCGTCGCTCCCCCGTCGCAGTTTTGGTCGCGTCTCCGTCGCGTCTCCGCCGACCGCTCCAAACATATCCAAGCCGAGTCGGGACCACCTCAGGTCACGTTTCTCGTCCTCTCCGACAAGCATAAGTAAGTCATCTTCTCAATCAATTCGGCGTCGTCCTTCTTTGGGCGACACCCGCGACCACGGCGCTTTCGACACGTCTGCCCGTCATTGTTGTCCTCGTCGCCCGCGCCACCGCGACACCGTCCCCTGTCCTCGCACCTGCTACCGCGCATTCCACATGGTTCCGTCGCGTCCCTGGCCCTCGTCGCTCTCGCGGCCTCCGCCGTGTCCAGCGTCACAACGGGCCTGCAGTGCGAATGGGCAGCAGGGCCTCTGGCGCAACCGCTCAGCAGGAGATTGACAGCTTGGTCTCACAGCCTGGAAACTGTCTACCTGCTCCGGCCGGGCGCTTGTCTGCATCTTGGTCGCACTGGGTACTCGACGTAGGACACGTGCTAACAGTGCATATCCACTAGGGCATTGATACTGCTCTCTGCCCTCGTCCAGAACTACCGTCTCCCTTGCGGGGCCTTGCTGGGCAGCTGTCTCGCAAACATCCGCTCGATCGCCATCGTGCAACTCGACCCACATTCAAAGTTTGCCTCCGCGATCAGGCGTTGTACTGCCCCGCACACCGTCCGACTGAGGATAAAACTTGTCCCTTGCCTTGTCAGAGGGCCTGTTCACGGCTGCCTGCATATTCTGGTTGTCCTACCTGGTCGCTATCTTAAATCTGCCATTGGTCGTTTATTCGCAATTCGCGCCCCGGTCTAGACTGCGAGTAGTCGTGCCTTCGACATCACAAGCAACGGATAGACCCGCGAATCCATCTGACGTCGATACCCTCGAGGGAGGAAGCAGGTGGTCAAATGGCGGAGGTAGCCAATTACGCAGACTCGGAACCCAAGTCCGACGTTAACGATTCCCCCTCGGTCCACAACAACAAGCGCAAGCGCAGCTCTCTCGATCAAGGTCCATCTAACACGCGACCTGCTCCTGGCGACTCTTCCCGCAACTCAGGCTACCAGCGCGTATCACCCGGATCAGCAAACAACAATCCGGGACCTGCGGGATTAACCGATCAATCCAACAACGCCTTTCTGACTGCACACCACGGCGCCGGGGCTGGAGACGACGAGATGCATCACCCCAACAACGATATCGACTTCAGCCAGCTTGCGCAACACACCAACGACCACAATTTGCACCAGAACGGCGGCGGAACTACCTCATCCGCAACCGACACTGCAGTTGCCGCTCTGTCGCATCATTTTTCAATGACGGTCCCTCAAGCAACAGAGCTCTCTTTCCAGAATCAGCCCACAGGTGGAGACAATGACCGAGCTCTTAGCAACTCGTTCGGCATGGCAGATCACAACATGCACGCTGCTTCTCACGGGATGAGCGATTACGGATTGGATAGCATGAACAAGTCAAATACCCACGGTGCAGCTCAGACTGAGTCGCCGCCATCGAATTCAGCACTCTTACAACCGCCTGGATCCAAACCCGCCGTTGGATCCGAGGAGTGGCATAAGATTCGCAGGGACAATCATAAAGAGGGTATGTAATATCTTTGAATACTTGTGGAACTCCAAACTAATCCAGACAGTTGAGCGCCGGCGCCGAGAGACCATAAATGAAGGCATCAACGAATTGGCCAAGATTGTGCCCGGCTGCGAGAAGAACAAGGGATCTATCCTCCAGCGTGCCGTCCAATTCATCACCCAGCTTAAGGAGAACGAGTCTCAAAATATTGAGAAGTGGACGCTCGAAAAACTTCTCACAGAACAGGCAATTACTGAACTCAGTGCCAGTTGTGACAAATTCAAAGGCGAATGCCAACGCGCGTGGAATGAGGTTGAGATCTGGAAGAAAGCGTGCCAGAATGCTGGCATAGTACCCGAGGAATATCAAAACCAGGGAGAGAAGGCCGACCAAAATGGCGACAGTTGAGGATGCTACCTCCGTCCTCTCGTGAGAATCATTCGTCGGCGCACACAGCGGCAGGCATGGCTGTTCCATAGTGCCCACAAATCAGCTTTGGAAGCTGGGATGACGCCATGAACGATTCACGACTGCTTTGTCAACTTGCTTGATTTCAAATTTAGTTTTTCCACAGGCTCTGCTTTGTCACTCGGCGCCCGGCCAACGCCTTGATGCGGCTTTTTACCCCTCCCCTTTTCTACCACGGCTCGGCTTTGGGACGAAGGTTTTTAACTGCGTAGGAGCCTGGGGGTTTGTAATACGGAGTCGACTTGGGCATGAGTCTCTTCCAGATTTTCAGATGTCAGGGTTCTTCGTGGGAGGCGGACACTTTCCTTGCATGAATATGAGGGGAGGTGAATTTTGTTATTGAGTTAGTCTGGCGGATACCTGTATGCTTCGGCCACCTTGAGCTAGTGCATATCTAGTTTTTGCACTCTATGCGAATGGACTCCGTGTTTTCATTCTGCTCGCATTGGTGTCGGGTCCAAGCAAATCAGGCTTGAGCCTTGCTTTTCAATCCCCCAAACATGCTGTGGGCACGCTGTTTCATGACCATGCTTTCAGGTATGGACAGCCCTGTTCCCTGACGTCTGAGGAGACTATGGCGAGAGGCCCGCTCCCGGACCGCCCCTAGCCCTCTTTTCCCGCGCCACACCCGGGGACCCTTTGGATCCCTTGCTCCCCTAAACATTTTCAGGGTCAACGTTCAGCACACTCTCTCATATCATGCCGAAACGTCGATGCCAGCACCGCCACTGCGCATCTTGACTTCACCTGAACGGTAGAGAAGCACTAAAGTACGTTGAAATGGCTCTACCAGTGTTTTCACTGATCACCCCCTGTCCGTCTCCGTAGTCGTTTGATGCTAGTGTAGCGCCCGTCTGCCCGCCTACTTGAACGCATCGACTATTTCAGATGCATCCCCACAATGAAAGCCCGCGACAAAATGAGGAATAGTCGCCATTGAGTTATCGGGATATGTTCTGGGAAGATTTAGGCTGCTCGTCGTGGGTGTATGGAACCTGCGGTATCATCATTACCAGCTCACGCCCTCCCCCCCCTTTTTCTTTTTTTATATACATATGTGTGTATGTCAAACCTTTCAAAATCGATGGATTGAGGGGCGTTTACCGCTGGGGTAGACCAAATTCATGTCAGACTTGTCTGTGAAGTGAAAGGTGCTATTTGCATGCTTTGCTACGCTGACCAGTTAGGGACATGTTTTATGCTTGCCAGAGCGAGACCCAGTGATTTAGCAGCAACAGAAGCAGCAGCAGTAGACACCGTGTGTAATCGCTCCCGTGCTCCTCTACTGACTTCCCATGGCGGCGAGATCTGAGATATCTTGTGAGCTATCGATTTTGAGACAGTTCGGCGGTAGGAGACGGGCGACGAATGCGATCCGCATCCCTCATCTCTTCCTCTTCACTTGCTGAGCTTTGGGTGCACAAAAAGGTGTAAAGGTATACCAGTGCCATATTATGCACGACAGCTGCTTGTAACTAGCTAGTTGTCCGGTCTCAATCATCCGACGACCTTACTGTTGCAGAGGATTTATTGTGCAAATGCAACGCCTCCGTCAAAATTTTAGACTCAATTGACTGAATCTTTTCAACACCACGGTGACACCCAGGCTTCCTACTCACCCCTACTTTGTTCAGTAACCCTGCTGCCACTGCGGCGGCTGGGGGCCTTCGTTCTGCATACCGGATCCGCCACTACCAGGACCAACAAGACCTTGAGCTTCCCACTCGGCTGTGGTCTCTCCTAGCATGGCAGCCTCGTCAGCAGCCGCCTGCGCAGCCGCAGCCTGTGCCTGCATCTCGCCCCAACCGAGGCGCTCGAGCTCGCGACGGAAAAAGTCTTGTTCGCGTTCGAGGACGCCTTGCTCAGCACCCAGGCGCTCCGGGTAGCGCTTGAGGTTGAACCAGTGGGTAAGAGCGCGCAGAGCCTGTTCCAGCGGCACGCTCTCATCGACGTCAGCATCGACATCCGATCCAGCAAGCCAGTCGTCGCGTAGTTCTGGGCGGCAGTGGAGGTACACGGCAGTTATGACGCGCATGTTGGCTTGTCTCCACTTGCGCCCACAGTACGGCACTTGGTTCTTGAAGAGCTTGAGCGTATACAGCCGCAATTGTGGTTGTGGGATCTTGAGGCTCTTGCGTAGATACTGGCTGGACTTGTACTGCACTAGCATCAGGTTGCGGTGCGCCTTGTTTTTACAAAGCTTTTGCATGATCCGCAACAGGTTAATGTTGCTGAAGAAGTTTCGCCATGAGAAGGACGTTATTGGCTCCGTGGGCAAATTGGTCAAAGGGATACCGAGCTCGTCGACTTCGGGGAGATTGTTGCCACTGCCGTTGGTAGAGACTGAGGGTCCAGGCTCTCCGGTTGCGATGGATTGGTCCTCTGTCATGGAGTCCAGAAGGCTGTCGGCAGATGGTTGGCGCCGGATTGGAGGTGGAACAGCTTCATCAGCGTCTTGGTGTTCTTCTGATTCGGCCCCGGGGTATGCCTCTGCGTCTTTCAAGCCTTCGCGAGAATGTGTGCGACAAAAGTAGAAGAAACTGTGATGCGTCAGCGACGGGAAAGTTTTAGCATTTGGTGTGTCGTCTACTTGAGGTCTTCTCTGTCACACTTGTAGTTGATAGCTTTCTCAATCTCTTGCAGTTGAAGCAGCTTGAGTGTCAACGGTATGTAGTTGGAGTCTACAAGCAACTGCGTGAGATATTCCATCTTGAGAATATCTATATCGTGTCAGTCTACATCGGGAACAGGGTCAAGCCTGCACTTACGAGACAACTTGAACCACTTGAGTAAAAGAATCAGGATGCCGGAAGCAGCCTTATCTTGGATCTCTTCTGTCCTCATTCTATCCAAGTCTTCGAGGGGAATTCTCGTCATGTCAGGAATCATGATCCCAGGGCTCCCGTCACCTGGACCGCCATTTTGCACGACTTCCATACCAACAGCTGTTGGACTGTTGCTCTGGAGAGCGAGAGTCGCAAGATGGGACAAGAAAGTTCGAAGCAGGACGATGACTAATGATTGCAGATGTGGAAGCACAGCCGCCTTGTCAGATGTTAGTAAACACGTCGAGAGTAGTCAGAGGGGTACGGACATAGAACTTGTCAACCCGTCCCAGCTTCGTTGCCACCACGTCTTGATACTCGTTCCTTTTGTCGGGGGCTTCGTCATTGTCGAGCTTGACGGCGTTCAGTTTCTTATCTAGCTCCAAAGCCTCGATGTCACCGTCTTCTGGACCAACCCATCCACGCTCGTATTTCATGAAAAGGACCCGCTCCTCCCATAGTTGCTTCATCGCGCGAGTAGCTCTCATCCTCTTGGCAAAAAGCTCCGCGGCTTCAGATATGGAGGTTGGAATGTCGCTTCCTTCCCATTTCCGTCCGACTAACATGTCTTGAAGATCAGTGGAGCCCTTTCCACCAAGGTTGTTACTGGACTCGTCAAGCGGAGGATAGAGAAAGGGAAAAAGTTGATTCGTCTGGTAATTTTGTTTCTTTCCACCTTTGCCCCCTGGCCCGGCTGGCGAAGGAGGCGGGGAAGGAGCAGGAGTAGCGATGTGAACTGGCTGGTAGAGAATCGAAGTGCCACTTATATTGCCCACACCTGGTCCGGAAGAGCCTGCTTCCGAAGCCTTACTTTGGTGGTTCTTCAAAGGAGGTAGAATGGAGTTATTTTCAGGCTCCAAAGGGAAGAGGGGGGGTGGAGGATTGTAGGCCGGGTACTTGGAACTGATTTCCTGTCGAAATAGATGGTAATCCAGCGGCGAAGCTGTGATTACTGGTTGGCCTCGATTGTCGGCAGTTTCTTCCAGTGGGTCCTTGAAAGACTTTTTGAGCTCCTCGAGTTCTTCGAGTCCACCAAAGCTGATCAATATGGACTTCCATGTCAAGAGAAGCACCTGCATGTATTAGGGGCGTGCTATGACAGTTAATTGTACTGCTCACCTTGTTCTGTGGGGGCCCGACGGAATCGTCCCATCGCAAGCTGGTAATGGCCTCGATAAGGAAAACAGCCAGATCCGGCTGCAGCTCAGCTGCGAAGGATGTTAGTAAAGCCCCGTCATTCAAACGGTGAAACCTACATAACTCCCGTTTCAAGGAAGAGAGACGACCGTCTGTTCGCGCGACTTCGTGGAATAAATACAACAGCGTCAAAGAACTCCACAATTCGCGGCGGTCGGCTTCCCTCTCATTGTGTGGAGTGATTTCCGACTCGACACCGTCCATGGTGCTTGCATGATATCAGTGAACCTGGGCGACGAAAGTGGGCAATGCAGGCAACTCACAATTCGCGCACCACGGCAGAACGAGCAATGTCGAAGATGGGTTGTAGACCATGGCACTCATGTATTATCTTAACGCCCTTGCGAATCCAGTCAATTTGAAGCTCTGACTTGATATAGTTGTAGGATTGATCGGCATCATTAGCTGGCATAGAAAAGTCTTCTTCATCCTGCAGGTTGCAAAGGCCTGCGGTCTCATGCCAGCAGCCCAAAGCAATGTAGACCAAGGCCTCGAGGCTCTGCAAATGGGCGTCTCTGTCGGACTGAGAGAGGTTTCCCAGCAGTTTCCACACGAGTCGTTCTCTAGCCGCCGGTTCGACCTTGCACCAGTCCATCTCACCCTGTTCGTATGCCGCCAGATTTGAAATCGCGCCATCGCCAAGCGCGATCCATTCCTCGATGAATGAAGACAGCGACTTGAGCAGCATGGCCTGTTCCTCCAAACTGTATGAAAACCATTCCTCAACTTCTTGGGCAAAAGATGAGGCGTCGTCGTATTCGAAGGCATATGGTGTGGGCTCGACTCTGGGCATATCAGTGACGAGCTTTTTCAGCTGCAATAGCGAAAGCGAGTCCGTCGGCTGGTGACTTGGCTCATAGGGCGGTGCTGGTGGTGCAGGGGGCGGTAAGCGCTGAGGGGCTGGAGCCGACTTGTCACGCCTGAGGAGAGGTCTTGCTGGCAGAGTAGTGCCATCGTTTTGTGGTGGTGGATTCCCCGCCTCAATAGCCTCAATGACCTGTTGTTCGGCAGTGTCGAGTGGAGGTTTGGCAGACTCTTCGTCGGCACTAATATTCCCGACCGGGTCCGAAGGCAAGGCCATCATCTCAGCCTCGTCTACGCCCACAGGTACTTGAGGGACGCCCTCACAAGAGTCCGGACGGTCGGAAGGCGATCGCTCCATTGTGACACTGCTACGAGGCAGCGAGACCAGAATAAGGTAGCAGCGGTGCAGTAAATGGGCTTGCGACGGCTGGCATCGTCAGGCGGGCGTGGTTAACGGAGCATGGCGCGGCACGGGAGCGATTGGGTCGAGGTGATGTTTGGGTGTTGTTGAACGTAAGACAGCGAGCGAGCATGGATCCGTTGCGATTGCGGGGGACCGGAAGTGCAAACCGAAGTCGTGGCCGAGCCGAATACGTACAAAGCACTAGTCGCAGCGTCCACGCGGCCGCTGCTGTGTGTCGTCGAGACATCTGCACTCTTTTGTGCCCACCACCATCTCTCGTATCTGAAAACCCATAGGTACATGAGACTCAAACACCTGCCAAGTTCTCGCCACTTATGGCCAGAATTCCTCGGTTTTGCCGTGTTCTCTCAGCTTCTCACCAAGTCAACTCGACATCTCTCCGAGCAGCCTCTGTTTTCAGCTTCTCCATGGCCCGAGTCTCTTTTCCTCTACTGGACGGTCTTTGATGATTCAACTGCCGCGCTCAATCGGCTATATACAGTAGCACACGCGATGCCTCGTTCTCGGCCTCCGTCATACACGTCGTGTCACACCACCACAGCCCTCCACGATGGTATCTTATGTTTATGATGCGCCACTCAATACTTTGCAGCTTTTTGTTGCTCGACGCAGCCTGTAGAGAATCTGACGTGCAGATGCCAGCAATACCTGTGGTTGAACAATCTTTTCTAGTTGCACTGCCCCGACAATTTGGGGCCATCCAAACGCTTGCCTCGAGGCCGGCGTGTTGGTACATGTCAGCTCTCCACAAAATCCAGCATGTTTTTTTCGGTCTTGCGGAATCTTCCCATTGGCACTTGTCGTCACGTTGCCATGTCTATCTTTCTTATTTTTTGAAAATCGGACTGCCAGCATGATTTTCTTGTTTGTGCCCTTTGCTCGTCTTCAACCACCGAATTAGGGTTGCGCATCGGATACGGGAATACTCCAACAGGAATGTCAGGATTGCCGCTGGCGCTTCAACCCCCATAATCGGCCCAACCGCTTTCCTCTAGCAATTTGTTGCTCCGCTCAGCCTTGCCGGGATGGACAAGCGCATGATCCTGCGTGCCAATCCGCCCGAAGGCAAGCTTACGACACTACACAACAGATGTGCATAGCACTTTTTCAGATCTCTTGGGTCCAACTTGTAACCTCGCGTGCTCTCCAAGGCACATGGCTCAGGTTCCGAACCAAAAGGCTCTGTGGTCTTCAGCCTCCGCGTCATTTGTCACACACAATTGGGGTCTGCCATTAGTTGACTGCCGCAATCAGCCAACTACCCACCTCCCACGTCGCATTGACAATTATTACACCATTTATTACTACTGAGACCTGTCAAGCATTCAGGTAAGCTAGCCTTTCCTTGTTGAGCGGGGAGCCGTGTTTGAGTAAGCGTTTGATGGTATTCCGTGTAGCAGCAATTATTTCTAGGGCCCCAAAATCCTCCGTTTCTCAATGGTGCCAGTACAGAATAATCTTCTTGGCGGTGCTGCGGGAGGATTTGCGGTAACCGTCACTACCACATGGCTCGACTGTGCACGATGCCAGGATCTAATCCACGAACTGAGCCTCCACTCTAGGGGCTGATCAATTGCTTCTGAACTTTACAAGCCAAGAAGTCTTTGGTAGCCTGATACTACGGCCCACAATGGCTCAAAACAATTTCACTTGGCGTCCCATGACCTTTATTCGCGGGTCAAATCCCCTATCACGAGTTAAGGTTAGGTAGACTCGTAAGCGGTGCATGTGCAGAGTGCATACACCACCCCATTCTTCAGAATGTGGGTTGTCAGCGGAAGGGAGACTTTTCCCTTCCAAGCTGCCGTCATGACAAGCCCGCATTCCCAATTCAGTCTCACGTCGTCCTCAAAAAGGCCATCCCGCCCATCTTTCGTTCTACATCCCGCACTGCTCACTTGCCCATCGTTAACATGATTCCTTCTGTCACCATCCTCAGTGCGGCAGCACTTTTCTCATTCTTCCCTCTTATTTCTGCTGTACCGCTCGAGAAGCGTGCTGCTAGCGGGCCCATCATTTCTTCCAACTTCCCAGACCCTTCTATCATAAAAGTAGGAGGCACCTGGTATAGTTTTGGCACAAACTTGGGAGATTCAACAACTCCCCACGTCCAAATTGCCACCAGTACCGATTTCAAGTCGTGGACTTTGACTGGAGAGGATGCTCTCCCAAACCTCCCCATTTGGGTAGCAACTAGTACACCGGCCGTCTGGGCTCCCGATGTCATTCAGAACGACAATGGCAAATTCGTCATGTACTTTAGTGCTGCACGAGCAACCAATGCTGAGCGTCACTGCGTTGGGGTTGCAACATCAGACACCATCACGGGTCCGTATACGGCTCAATCTACGGCTTGGATATGTCACAACAACGAAGGCGGTTCAATCGACGCTTCGAGCTTCGTTGACTCAGACGGGACTCGCTATGTCACCTACAAGATTGATGTAAGCCTGTAAATTTTTCAATTGACCTTCAAACCTACTGAGTTTACTACAGGGAAATTCTCAAGGCAGCGGCGGCGCTTGCAACAATGAAAATGCTCCAATTCAATCGACCCCCATCATGCAGCAAAAAGTTGGCTCCAACGGCATTGACAAAGTCGGTGACCCCTACCAGATTTTGACCAATAGCGACACCAGTGTCGATGGTCCAGACGTGGAAGCCCCCTCAATTGCCAAATTCTCTGATGGCCGCTACGTTTTGTTCTTTTCCTCAAATTGCTATACTACCATTAACTATAACGTCAACTATGCAACCGCTTCCAGTAAGTTGTCTATCTTTTCGCCAGATTTGCAAATCAAAATCCATTGTCGCGCAAGTCCGGCTCGCTAACAATTACTAGACATCAGCGGTCCCTACACTAGAGCCTCATCCCCTCTTTTCACTTCAAGCAACAGTGGTCTTTGGTCCCCCGGCGGCGCAAGCATCGCGCCTGACGGTCAGCATTTGGTGTTTCACGCTTACATCGAGGCGGGATCTTCGATTCGCGCAATGTACACGGCCCAATTGACTTGGAACGACAACGTTGCTTCCGCCTGAGCGTGGTGTAAAGAGACACGTTCGTTATGGATGTGGATTGTCCGCCTGAGTCTACCTGGTGACTAGATCATCAAGCATTGGCGGTTTGCAGCGCAAGCTGCAGGAACGCGGCGATGCTTGCAAGACTCTGCAACAAGAGCGGTCTAGTGTCGTGCCTGGAGAACTCGCTTGGCATCCACACACGGGTCATATGGGTAATTCTGCTCCGTTTTCTCACATTTCCGATCGGCATTTTCCTACAGCATTCATGAAGCGACAGCTCGGCTACTTTCGGGTTTCCATAGTATTTACAGCAGGATTTGTATACCCTCCATGTTATGTCCATCGACAATTTTGTTTTCTTGCACCATTTCCGTCTTTTTTTTTGTCACGACTTTCCGATTCATTTGCCGGAGCGAATTCGCGGCCTTGGGAACTCCGGATGCCGCACGTACACACATGTACAGCAAGATGCAAAACACGTACTGTACACTACAGGCTGGAACCGCAGAGCATGGTCAGGCGCATAGCACAGCGTTACATTTGCAATTATCTATCAACAGAATACATGGTTTCAGTCAAGCAAACCATCTTATCGTACATTTTGACTATTGAAACACTCAAGGGGTGGTGTGAAGCAAGCAGTGCGGAGGGGATGAGATGGGTAACGTTTGGAAGAGATGCGATTTGGTTCGCCAGTCTCTGGGGTACTGCCGTCTTGGTTGGCGCATATACTGACTGACCTCCAAGCGCACAATGACCTCGCCGGGGAGTTGTGAACCCTTTTGCCTCGCAAGATGACGAACATGCTGACATCCAACCACAGCAAGCCGCTCGGAAATTCGGAGTCGAATCTCGGCTCGTTAGTGCAGGGCAAGCGCACCATTCGGAAGCTCTTGTCGTCGTGCCGTCGTTTTTGGCCGGCAAACTACACTTTGACGCAGCATCTTGCTAAGTGCAATGCTTGAGCAAAGCCGCTCGGGAGCTGTTTGTGTTCCCAAGCAGCGGGACTTGGACGCGCGCCAACGCTCTCCGGCCCCCTCCCTTCTTCTACCGGCCGGGAGCATCCATCCTTCCCGCCGCCACCCACCCGCGCCTCAACACAACAGTCTACCGTCGAGCTAACAGGCACATATCCCGCCATCCCGCCCTCGCAGTGAAAGGAAGCAGCTTAAAGTAAATCCGATGGCGGCAGCTTGACCCGCAGATGTGGGCCGGCCATCACGATGCAATGCTCGCGCGGGAAGGGATGAAGGTTGGTCGAGGTGGACGTCTGCATCAGCCGGTCAGACTCGAACATGACGCTCCCCTTGAATATCGTGGTGGATGGTCGGCGCTCTCATCGTGCAATAGACTGACCGAATGCAGGTCGGACTTTTGGTCTGCAGGAAACGTCGATAAGTCCGAGACGAGCTCGAAGTCCACAACGCGTAGCGAATCACTCACGTTGCGCTACCGTAGCGTTAACCAGCAGAGGTACGACGGGAAAATCAATTCCTGCATGGGAGAGCGAGTTTTGGCCGGTCAGGGCTTGCGTGGTTTCGGGCTTCTCTTTTGCTCGCCCGTCTCTGTTTAGCCGTGAGTTCCTTTGCAATGTAAACCTTTGCTGGCCTCTTGGCCTCTTGACCACTCTGCCTTTGATCTAAGCTATTCCTCCTCGCCAAGGGTGTGCCAAGAAGGAGCTGCGAGATTCGTGCAACACACGACGCAAGCCGCGTCAATCATCATCATCGTCAGCCTCAAAACCGACTTGGACTTTCTTGATTCACCTTACTTTGGAAGTTCACAACCTGACGTAGCATCTGGTCTTGAGGCAAGAATAGACGGCAATACTTGAAGCTAGATGAATCAGACGCCTATTACAGCCCTCTTCCCAGAGGTGTCGAGATCTAGTTGAAAGCAAGGCCAACTCAGCCAACAGCAAGACTTTCAAAAGTCTCGAAAATTCCCGCAAAAAAAAAAAAAAAGAAAGAAAGAAAGAAAAGAAAAAAAAAACTTCCATTGCTGGGTCTCATCCAGAATCCTGTCGTTCTGGTCGTTTACGACTTTCCGTGCAACCAACCTTATACGCCCGCCGCAGCTCCACTTCCATCAACGGAGGAACCGCAGAAGTCTGACAATGTGGACGGGAGAATGCGCCTCCCTCGGCTCAGATCCGACGATAGTCGTGAACTGCAGGTGGCAGCCAGGTATCGGTGACGCATTATCCAGCCTTCCAATACAGCCTTCCAAGGCCAGCTCAAAGCCACCAAGGCCAAAATGTCTTACACCGGCACTGATGCTGCCACACAACTCGCTGGTATCCATCGTATGTACCAGTACGCTTGAGTACAGGCACACATGGGTTGTACCGAGTACCAGGCTAGTGACCTCGTGATGGGAGGAGCCTGACGAGATCAGGCGAGGTGGACAGAAAAAGATCGGAATAGGGTGAATCAGGTACGCTGATGGCCAAAAATAAGCTGCCGTCGTTCCCAGCCTCTTAATTTGTGTTTACTAAGGTATCTCTGCATCCATGCGAGCCTCGTTGCACTCTGATATTACTCGAAGTATGTCTGTCTCCTTCCAAGATCTGCTGACAGCTGCGTTACCATAGAGCGGCTCATATACAATGTACAGCGGGCCGCCCCGCTGCTTGCCTGCATGTCCCAGCTTGTCAAAGGAGAGGAAGGAAGTCAACTCTCCTTGGTCGCCGTTCACACACTGACGCCGGCTGCGACACATCTTATCTGCAGCAGTCACGGTATGCGTCGGGAGCGGACCGGGAGGGAAGCGTATCCTGCATATGCGAGATGAAGAAAGGTTGATCCATCTCCTGCGTGAATGACGTTGACTATCGGCATCATCTCCTTGTCATCTGTGCATGTCACGTAGGTAGGCGGGTAGGGCTGAAGGTCTACCCTGCAGAGAGAAATGCGAAAATCGTGGGCTAGCTGCCTGCACGAGTGAGTAAGCCTGGATAGGTGTATGGACGGGGGTGGACTCGGTAGATGAAAGCTATGCGACTCCATCTTCCATGACCCTTTTTTTTTTTTTTTTTAATGTCTTTTGTTTTTTTCTTGGAAGCGCACTAGAAAGCTTGAGGTATGCATCTGTTCAAACGAAACCGTACGTCTCAGCCGCCCCAGTGCTTCCTTGTCTGTGCGAGCTGTTGGCACGCAACCTTTCTCCACTTCCAGCTCAAGGGAGAAGATATCTCGCGGCCAGAATGACGCGCAAATCCCTGAAAGTGCCACAGTCGCATGGTATGGGCCGTCATGTTCCACTGGCGATGACTCAGATCCATCATGCGTTCATTCCCATACGACACGGCCCAAGCATCCTTTATCCCCTGTCCAACGTAGGTCGATTTCCCAAGGCGCGAGGTCGAGTGTTTGTCGCAAACTGGCGAAGTGAAGGCGGGGCAGGTGAGCAGGACGAGGTGTCGGGTGCAGACAGCGGCCGCCGATTTGGCACGCGCAAAAGAGTCAGCGAGGCCGCTCCAACCATGTTCTGTGTGGGATGGCCGAAATCGTTGGGGTGGGCAAGAGAGCGGGGCCTGAAGAGGCAGGTAGCCGTACCAGTACCCGCCAACGGCGGCGCGCCGCAGGCTGGCAAAGAGCCGAGGAAGAAGGGCGATTTGATGGGCTCAAAAGATGCATATGAGCTTGTGTCAACGAGCCGTGCATGATCTAGGTTTCGAAGTAGCATCTCAAGTGAGCGGCGCTCAACCAGCCCAGTGGTGAGCACCGTGTCAACCCGCCGCCAGCACCGGTTGAGCTGGCGGTAAGCTCTGAGCTGAGGCTGATTTGATGGACACTCCACAAGCCTTCATGGCCAGCCCATACATGATGCAGGTATCGCAGCGGTGAGGCCAAAGACGAAAGACCAACTGCAGCGGCAGCCATGTCCATGGCGAACGCTAGCCAGCCCACGCAATCGCGAGCAACACCAGCGTCGAGCAACCTCATGAGCGCAAACGCTCATTCAAGTTGTTCTAGGTAGGTCACTCGTAGGAAACAGCCTTTGGCGAGCTCTCAGGAACAAACAATTCTCAAGGATACATTGTGAATGCTAGCTACCTACCTAGCCCACCACTTATACGGTTGCATGCCCTCCAGCACCGCCCGTCGCCTAAATACCACAACATGGCCACACAATGGCAGCATACCCTCCACAAGCACACCGGCTTTCTTCTTCAATGTCCCGCGCAAGGCGAAAAGCATCAATGAAAAAGGAAAAGCAGCAATCAAAAATTGTGCCAGAGGAGCCCCCGAAAGAGATCCTTACCAAGCCGCCGCCGCCTTGTGCAATGCAGGGCATCCTGGTAGCGGAACCGCCGTCTTGAGCGCAGTTGACCACCCAACAAGGTCTGTGAAAATCGTTAGCAAACACCGTTTAGGAGGGGGTGGAGGTCACGGACAAGTATGAGGAGGAGATGGTCTGGCAGCGTGGGTCGAACGGCTTTTAAGCTTGAGAAGTTGGGCCGTGCATTCTCGCCTGTTGGCATGCGCCTGCTTTTTCGGGCGTGATTCCTGGTTGTTTGCCATCAGGTAGAAGCAGGCGCCGGGGTGGTCACCTACCTTCATCCACCATCTCCTACTACCTGGACAGACCGGCACCTACCTCTCACTTCTCACCGACCAGCAGGACTGCAGTGGTACCCAGCCGGCGCCAATTTGTTGGTTGCCTGTTTGCTCAAGCAACTCAACCCCGGAAAGAGGAACGGCGCATTCCAAACCGAACCTTCTCCGTACTGCGGTAGGCTTTTTACTCAACGTCGCCATTGACAGCTGATTGCTGTGAACGATGTTCCCACAGACGGCAAAGCAAGCCTCCGGTCCTTGGTTCATGCAGACTGGAGCACAGCTCTTTCTCCACCCATCACGCAGCCACCCGCCGTCTGTTATGACTGTGCGAGGAGGTATCACACTACACACACAGAAGGTGCAATCGTCGCCTCCGTCTGTGAGTTGCTGCAACCACTGTGGGCTTGAACTAAACGTCGAGCCAGGTCTTCTCCACCAGGAGATCACATCGGCAATCAAGGCTCTGCAAATCGCAAAAAGGTCGAGGCCGACTTGGCAGCCGAGCTAGAGCTGCTCCCGAGTGAAAGCAGAGGAACATCTCGAGGAATGACTGTGTCGATTGTTTGAAGTAGGCACTCTGCAAGAGTAGGAAGCCTCTCCTTGGCGGCCAAAGCATCGCACAGGTCATTGCCGTTTCTTTCGTCCTCAAAAGCTTCTCGGTCCGCTTTTCTTTGGATATCCTTCGAGACCTCAGTCATAGCTCTTGTCTTTGTTTCATTGGCAATGATTTTGGCCACGGACTTGGCCTCGGCCGTGGTCTCTGAGTCTAGTGTCTTGCGCTTCGCACGTCTGGCAGCTTCTATCTGCTCGGGAGTATGTAAAAGGAGCATTGATGCTCACACGCAGTAGGCTTGGACAAATATACAAGCTCGCTCACTCAGTTGTCCATACTCTCACGGAAATCTCACTCTTCCGACAAGTTTAAAAGAAATGTCAACTCCAAGGCAGGGCAGAGGTGCTTGAATGCTCCCCGTGATCATCTTTCCATGAGCTCAAATGTCCCCGTCTCTACGCGGTGAGGCCTGAACACTCCCTGGATGCGCGCGTCTCGACTTGGCGATTTTGAAAATCTGCCGTGTGCGCGACTTGGACACCAAACATGGGACTTGGGGTTTCTTTCGTCGCCCTTCGGCCTTCGAGGCAGGAAAGGGCCATTGCCTTCCGATATCGCCTAAGCCGCGCGTGCAGAGTGTTTTGATACGGACGCAGGCAGTTTGCAGCGCAAGGACAAACCGATGCCGACGACCTTTTCTGGCCAAGTTCTGGCCCCTCGAATACCTAAAAGCCCCGTTCAGAAAGCCCGCAGGCATAGAACTCGACCCAGGCAATTCGTCCGAATATGCGGGCGTCGGTGACTGCGTAGAAAAGCGTTGAGGCCACATGGCCACGTGGCCGGCAAGAGCTGTACTAGCGGCCCAGACAGGAGAGCAATGTTGCGAAGAGTCGGAGTCAGCACCCTCGTGTCGGCATGTCGGCAAAGTGTTAAAGTGTTAAAGAGAGGGAGAGCGCATTGCGTAGGCAGGAGACCTCCAGATATATGGATGATAGGGAGAGAGTCAACACGAAAAGTCAGACGAGCGAATACAACGTCGAGTTTTAGCGTGCCATGAATTTCCTTGGAGTATCCGATCTTGGTTGACCAAAGACACTAGGAGTTTCCTCTCATGTCTGTCATGATTTTTCTGTCAGAGGGCTGGGTCTTGATCGACTGGCGACGTATTAGGGAAGTGCTCACATGTGATCTAAACAAGGCCTTTGGGCTTCAGAATTGGTAGTGAGAAGAATATCAAAGATGGGGGAGAGGGGACAAGCGGAGTGCAGGGGAGCAGCATTCAGTTTGTGGTTGATGGAGGCAATATTGTCTCCTTGTGTGCCGCGCGCGATTTTTTTTTTTTTTTTTGTTTTGGCCAAAGACCGTGGCGAAAGGAACACATAGAGGTAGCGGGCAGAAGCACTGAACCACTGGCACGGGGTGACGAATATTTGTCCGTTTTGTGTGCCAAGTGAGTGGTACTCAGGCATCTTGTGGCGGGACTGCTTTACGTAGAGTGAGGGGGGGAAGAAAGCGGTCTGCGGACATGAGAGAGGCGTGGCTCTCCAAGTCATTTGCGGGCTATCCAGTAGCAGCGACTATCCTACCTGTCTACCTCTCCACCTCCCTCTCTATCCATTCTATATTATGCGTCTGCGTGAAAGCGCGCGAAGGTGGTCGATCAGTGGGTTAGGGGAAGAAGTAGCGCTCGCTTCTACTACCTGTGTGATGTCAATACTACGTCCATAGTGCATGCAAGGGACGAGGCGGGGAGCAAGGGTGGAGAAGTCGCACCACTTAATGGTGCGCAAGTACACTATGCAGCAAAGTGAGATTGGAAATGATCTGGATCGAAAATTGTGGAAAGACTAGCCCCGCCGAAGATTGCGTATTTGCGCTTGCGCTTGCACTTGCATATCAAGTTCGGTTGTTGGGTTGTTTCCCTTTGACGCTGAGAGCGCTTTCCTGCACAGTTGGTTGGCGGTTGTTTTGGGGCTGCAATTCGGCGCTATCCCACTTAGGATTGCTTTTGCTTGACTTCTTCGAACATGTTGGAGTGTGCAAGTGGCTTCTCGCGTCGTCTCCTATACTCGCTCCGCGATTCCGTAATATCGCAGTGGTGACAGATGACGCATGACTGGAACTGGGCACCTTTAGTCGTGAAAGGGACATGCGTGGCCCGCAACAACGGACGAGGGAAAGGGTGGTTCAGTACCGCTGTCTGTGCAACTATTGCAGCTCTCTTTGCCGACAAATCCGCGGAACCCTCTCCGCTGCCTAGAAAGGCACGGTTTTACGTTTTCCTCACCACCTGTCGGTATCCGCATCGATGTGAATAGTCGAGAGGGAGTTATCGTAGGTGTAGTACCAAGGGCGAAGGGTCAACAGCACTGTTAGCACTGCCAATTTCGTCAACAGAAGGTCAGCTGGACGGTGTCCGAACACAAGCTCGCTCCTGTTCGGAACTTTCATTTATTTCGTCACCCACTGTGGAGAAGGCTCGAGTTGACCACACGCGCCCTTTTATTTGCGACGAAAGAATCCAGCATGATCGAAGAAAGACTTTGCAAGGGCGACCTGATGGCCTGCGGGAATTGCCTATTCGCTCTACATCGAAAGTGTTCTGGTCGTCATGGTTTTGGTTTCGGTGGGGCTCGACCGTTATTGCGTTTACTCCTCAAACGTCCAAGACGGCGGAGTGCGATTGGATCCGTGATTGGAAAGAGCAATGAGTAGGACGCAAGCGGACTTCTTATACCAAAAGTGGTCCAACAAATGCGTGTTTTCGCTGTTGGGAGCTCACCCTAAGCGCTCAACTGATCAGTGAACCATACAAGAGAGGCGGGAATCGGCGCGAACCCTACCATTGTGAGATGGTGTATAGGTTGAGAGTTAGGGTCGGAAAATAGGAATATTTGACATCACCAAGTATCCTAAATTGCCCGAAAGTGGTACGGTGGTTGCATGGCTTGCCATTGCTCTGGTCTAGCGGAACAGACTTCACTCTCTCCTCCATCTCGTGGATCCAATATGTGCATCATGCATGCTTGTGGACGTCCGAGTTGGGTTGATGGTCAAGACGTTGGCTCTGTCTACTTCGTCTCGAATTGATTAGACGCAAGATCCTTAGCCGATGGCGTAAGAAGGGATTCATGCTTTGTTTTGCGGCACGTTTCTCTGTCGACTGAGTCACACTTCTGGAACTTGAGCACCTTGGTTCCTGACAAGGCTGACAGTTTTCACGGGTAGACGAGCATGTTGTTTGGAACAGTTGCTTTTTCAAGGCAGCCTTATCCCTGGCCACGTACGACTGGAGTAGAGCTGCAGTCGGAGTCGTTTGGCTATCTTGACAGTACATGATGAAGCTTGGCCATGCGACTGCACGACTGTCATGGCGCGTCAAAAGTCAGCTGCGAATCATGGCGAGTCAAAAGGTGATGAAGGGTTGACAGATTGGGAGACGCGGATCGACTACGGTCGGGAACAAGGACGGTAAGAGACGACGTTGCAGGCACAGCGCGTGCCATGATGTGGAGTGGTACAGAGGGACGTTGGTCTCTCCGGGTTTGTACGCCCAAACCTCGTGGTCTGTGCCCAGACGGGAATAAGGTCCACTACTTGTCGGACCCCTTGGCCCCCGGCGCCAAGCGACGGCATCGACTCCGATCATCAACGGCGCCAAAGCGGAACGGGACGGAGGGTGAGGCTTGGTCTAGCGACAAACCCATAGCGATGCTGTTAAGCTTGCTCTGGACGTCTGTGTTGCTGGCTGTCGGCCATCGAGCAAGAGAGGGTATGGAGAGTACAAACGCGACAAGGGACGGGTCAGTTCGAGTGACGTGAGACAAAGTCCACATTTCTACTTCTCACCACTCGTACTCGTTTATGTTTCATGGATGGCAAAAACACCATTGATGGACATGACAGTCTTTGCGCTAATACGAGTCGGTCGCTCGAGGTTAAAAGGGTCTCATTGGCATTTCATCGAAATGTGCTTTTTTCGTTTTGGGACCCATCGCTGACGCTTGACGCCGGCGCGGACGGCGACACGCCATCAGCCATCTAGTGCGTGGGAGTTGCCGTTGATGATGACGATTCGCAATGAATACGAACGATTGGAAAAATCTTTGCCGCAACGGTGTTGCAGAATGCTGCAGCGAGTGCCCCAAGCCTCGAAAAGGCAGCGTGGCTTGCGATCCCCGATATCTGGCAATTTCGAGGCTGCGATAAACGCGAGCAAGTCGGCCTAGTAGCTGGCCGAAGATCAGGGATGGCACCGTGCTTGAGCAAAGAGCAGAAGCTAGAATTTAAAGCTGGAATGGCTTTCTCCAAGACCCCATCTGTGGCAAGTCCTATTGTAGCAAAAGAATTCAAGGGGTGATGAATGTGGGGGCAATTGAGCAACACGCCGGCCGCCGCGTGGAGCCATTGGCTCTCAGTCTTGCGGTCAGGTTCATTAGATTCGATCAAGTAGGGGGTCGACGACGGTGGTGCGAGAATGCGGCTGCGAGAGGTTGCAACAGGCAGTACGTAAACAAAGGAGAGGCAAACAAACATGGATTACGGAATGCCCAAGTGCGGCCTACGTAGCTAGCAGGGAAAGCTGATGGCAATGCATGACGGATGATTACTGGCGTGGGGCGTCCAACGTTGTTGAGGATGTAGTCAGCAGAGAGAACAATGGGTACTCTGCGGTGCAGCAGTCGTCGGCGTCAGTTCAAGTCTTTGGGGCGACAATGGCAGTACCTGGCAGGGTTTGTTCAAACACGCAGGGTTGGCGAACGGGGCGTTGGGGAATGAGAGATGCATGACTGGCATTTGGAGCCGGACAGGCCGGAAAGGTCGTCGTCAGACGGGACCATGGCCAGGAAGATTCTACACCCAGGACGAAGCGGAGACGGATGCTTGCGCGGGCTCGACGAGTTGAGGAGAGAGGAGAAGCGGGCGTGGGGGGAGAAGCGGCGAGGTTGACGATGATTCCCTGCTCAGATCAGGCTCGACGTGCCATGACTGGAGGAGGGATCGCAACAGCGAGTGGGTACCATGCATGCAGGAGATGGCGCGTTCCTATCTCAAGTCCTGGGACGGCGCTCATGATGTAGACGGGATGCAGCCATCCATGGGCAGACGAGGAGGTGGTTGTGCCGCGGTTGGACGAGGACGAGACGAGGACGAGACGAGGACGAGACGAGGACGAGGACAAGGCCATGTCCGGTACTGTGAAGACGTGGCTTGCCGTCTCTTATTCCAAAACTGGGACAGCAGGCACGCTGCGCTGCGGAGCTGGTAACACCCCTCCGCATGTAAATGAGAGAGGGGAGGAAGAGAGAGGGACAGAGGGTGACGGCGACCCACGGGCGGTGTTGAGGTGCAGGGCGAGAGTCTGGTTTAAGAGAGTCGCCGTGCCCCATGGCCTGCCCCGATACCTTTGGCTCTCATCGCTAGCAGCTACATACTCCACCATCTTCTACATGTCCATCTTCAACTCGCTCTCCCGTCTCACCCATCACGCATCTCTTGCCAACTGCGCACCGTGCGAAGCGCGCGTCGAGCCCTGAACGATCAGGATCAGGATCAGGATCCCGAGCCCTGCACGCTGCACGCTGCACGCCAGCGCTGCCCAGTCTTGGTCTTGGTCCAGTCGCTGCGCTGCGCCTTGCCCTCACTGCGCGCCCGGAGCGGAGACGCTGTCGCCTTTGCATCTTTCTCCCTGCGCCGTCGGTCTTATCCTCTGCACCAACTCTCCCGCTACTCAGCACCCGTTTCGTTTGGTTTCGTTCGCTGCCGCCTGCCCGCTGCTTGCCCTGGTGCGGGACGGGACCACGGGACACAACGCCAGCCGCAAACTAAACCAAACTCCACTCCACCACGGCCACACTAGACCAAAATCCATCCACCACCGCCTTCGACAAGCTCCACTTCTCCCTCCGCCGCTCGCACTTCCGCCTTTCCTCTCAATCTTCCCACCTTCGCCGCCCGACTGCCCTCCTCGACCGTCCTTGGGTTATGCACCAGTAGCGTGCGACCCGAGACCCGCCTCTGTGTTCCCA